>CAUYSK010025649.1:0-51328 GCA_963575035.1 Avahi laniger | reverse complement strand
CATAATAAATCTCCTTATATATATTCTATTGGCTTTGTTTCTCTGGAGAACCCTAATACAAGCTCTTTACCTAGAAAGTATTAATACTATCTTTACTACCTCTCTGAGAACCAAACCAGCTCAATTCAATCAAATATTATTCTTTCTAGGAAGTTCAGAAGTTCTGCTGTACTATATTCAAAACTGGAGTATGCAGAGCATAGCTAATCCCTTAGCATTACAGTGACACTGCTAGAGAGCAGCTCCCCAAATTTATGCATTTCTTTGATATCTGAGTTTATTCCGTATTTCTACTTCCTGCATCTTCATCCAAGGTCTTTGGTGTCCCAGGAGAAACCTAAACTGGAGTTTAACCAACCTATGGAGCTGCCAGAAGGGTTTGTATTCTAGGTGTTCACAATATGGCTTATAAGAGTGGGCATGGAAAGTTGGAGTGGAGGCTTCCAGTAAGTGCACCTCCAAGACATTGTCTGACATCACATTTAGCTGACGTTTCTGTTTGCAGCTAATGTTTTCCCCCACCTCCATCCAAGCTAGCTTTGGCGGTGCCTGTGTGTTCTGCAGGTAAGATCTCCATAACTGTTTTCTAAAGACTTGATATAAAAAAGTTCAACTTGTCTCAAAATTCATTCATATTATCACAAGAAATTTGAACATTGTATTTGACAATTAAAGAAGAAGAGAGCTGTTGGATTCTTTAAATGTAATTTCAACTGTTGTAAAGTTTAGAGTGATTGTAAAAATATTTAAATGCTTTTTCATTTACTTGTATGAACAAAATTTCTCTTTGATGATGACTATCAAGAAATCGAAGATATCATCCTTATGAAGTCTGGCTCAGGAATTGATGGTAGCTGTTTCAAATATAAAGTCATGTTAAAAAGTTATATTCATGAAGGAAAGTTTATTAGAAATTCTTACTAAAATTTTAAAATATATATTTGATATTTTATACAAATTCAGTGTTTAATATTGTCTCTAATTAATTGTATTTATTTTATTTTTTGAAATTTTATAGTATGAAAAAAGCAATGATTTTAAAAATTAAGCCTCAAATAGATACTTCCAGATCCCTTCTAGTTTATCCCAGAGTATCTTCCAATATTATTATTTTCTCTATATGCTATGACATGAAAAATTGGGATGTACTGAGTTAGGAAGCTGTTGCATTAGTCAAGGCAAGAAGTAATGGTGGTTTAAATAACATGAATGGTGGCCACAGGGGTAATAGTAAAATGGACAGATTTGAGAGACGTTGAGGAAATAGAATTGGTGGGAGTCAGTGATTGACACTGAATGTGGGAAAGGAGGTAAAGAAAAGGGCAACGTAAAGGATGACTCCCAGATTTCTTACTCATGAAACTCAGGGTAAGAAGGGTGCCTTTTACAGAAGGTGGCAAGAAGAAGAACTGGAATAAGGAGAGGGGAGAAGAGAATGAAGAAATCAGTTTGGGCACATTGAGCTAGAGATACTAGAAAGAATTCCAAGTATTATTATCAAGTAAGCAGTTGATCTTGGGAAGAAAGGCAAAGCTAGAGAAATGGATGATCTTCTTCTTGGCCGAGGACAAGATTTAATCTAAGATATGATTGGGAGAAAAGAAGAGTTAGGTCTTTGGAACTGAGAAGAGCAGGAACTAAGAAGTCAGGATATTGATGGTTTATTCATCTAACTCTCTGCTATTGGACATTGAAGTTGTTTCTAACATTTATTTTTATATTATAAATATCACTGAGATGAACATCCTTGTATTTAAGTTAAATGTTTTTAGGGTGTCTTCATACAAAAGCTACTCTGTTTCCCTTGTTATCTTATTTTCCTTTCTTTGAAATGTTTCTAGTTTTTGTATCCTTTGAAGAGGAGTAGTAAACTATTAATAATTGCAGTTAGGATTTCCGTGCTTTATCTTCAAAGAACAGGTTTTAGAACTCTAATGACAGGGTTCTTATCTTGATTCTGCCACATATCTTGAATAAATTACTTAGACTTTCAACTTTAGTTTATCTACCTAATACTTACATCAGAGGTTTTTGGTGCAGATTGAAAGTGACAGATTCATAGAAATTAAATGTGAAATAATTGTTAGTTTTCCTTTTTTTGGTCCTTGAGTGGCGATATTGGGGAAAACAGTTCTCCATCACAGACACTAGAAGACTCTGCTGTCTGAGGAAAGTTTAGTTGCTGACTGGTATAACCTTGAAAGGAAAAGAGCGCTGGCTTGGGTAGATTTGTGGATGGGAAAGAAGCATGCTGGTGATTTTTTACATATGGTAATGCCCGCTAGTCCCAACAAGAGGTGTCTCTACTCTGAGCCTTACACTTTAAAATGTCCTTGTCTGGTTCTCCAGAATGGGTTGGGAGCATGAGGAAATCACCTTCCAGATACTCAGGATCCCAAAAGTACCCACCCAAACAGCCCCAAGACTATGTGTGCAAGGTTCTTCTCTGCGTCTGTCGTCTGGAGGGCTAGCCAAAGGATATCTCTCTTTCTCTTTCTCTCTCTGTGTGTGAGAGAGAGTGAATGGGCTCAGATGGGCAGCTGGGATGCCCCCATGTGGGTGTGTAAGGCCTCTTGCAGAGTTCCTAGGGCCTAGAGCAGGAGGACGGGAGATAAATCAGGATTTGGAGGCTAGCTGTGCTCATGCTATCATATTCTGTTGAAAGGAATATTGTCAAAGTAGGAGGATAGAATATATTTCATTTACCAGTTTATCTTGATTTAGAACTGATAAATGTTAATATTTAGACATATAATATGTGGGCCTCCATTTGCACTCTTGACTTGAGCCCCACAAATGTTAGGAGAAGGTCTGTTTTTGTATGTGTTGTATTTCTATTCCTGTGTACAGCTAGTGGCTTACAGGTAAGGTGTTTCCAGCTTGGATTTGCTGTTTCCTAAATTTCCCACAGATGTTCTCTAATCACTTAGTTCTCAACCAATTACTACCTCAGAGATGGTGATAGTATCTTCCTTTCAGGTCCCTACCGCTTCACTGTCTATCCATTATTTTTGTTTTATTTCTAGCCCTTTACCTATCTGACATCATCTAATTTAATTATTTCCCCTCTTGTTTATTTTCTGTCCTCGGCTCCCTCCCTGACCTTGCCCATTGGGTGTTAGCTCCACTAGGGCAGAAACCATAAGTTTTTAGTAGACACTTAATAAATTTTTTAGGAAGTAAATGAATATATACATTTTTAAGTAAATGATGTTTAATTTATTTCAGGTATAAGAATTGGGTTAACAAAACATTTTCTAAAATATCATTGGGGAATGATTTAATAAATAGCTAATATACAGTTAACATACAAATTATTTGTAATGAAGATTTTTAAGTACTTGAGGGTTTTGAAAATGCTTTGTTTTCCTGGCCAGTTTAAATCTCTCTCTGATTTTAATATTACTAATTTTTAGGATCCTTATTCTTCCTAGATTTTCCAAGGGTAAACTTTAGTTCTTCTTCTTTCCAAATACCTACTGCTGGTTAATCCATTCGAATGGTTTGCTTGCTAACAGTTAGTAATAAAGTGTTATTGTGGCATTAATGATTACTTTCAGAAATAATTGATATTTTAACTAAAAAATATGTAAAATCAGAGAGAATAGAGAGATTTTTGTTTTCCAAGCTTCGGAGGCAAGCTTTTACATCATCAGGCACCTCAGCATCGGTTTTTCAAAGCAGAAACTTAATCAGATAAAGAACATGAGTCAGAAATAAAAATAATCTTCTTGGAAAATAGTGCTCTTCACTACAAATGTGCGTTCATTAAATGTTTTATATCATAGACTAATATGTCAAATAGGTGTTCTTAGATGATCTTTCTCGGAAGAAATTGCAGAAGCAATTTGGTTTCATTTTCGGGAATAAATAAGGGTGTTTCATTTCACACAGCCTCAGGGAATCACAAATTAAAACTTTCCACTAAAATGGATGCCATCTACTATTCATTATTTCAACAAACAAACCACTCCACTCTGCTGAAGTTGCAATCAGGGTAAGGGATATTGTAGTGCTTGAAACCTGCAAGGCTGAGGGGGCCCACTTTGCATTCTTGTTCGCTAGCAACCCAATTCACATCTTCCTCCGAGTTCCCCAGCACCCCACAGAGCTGCTCTCAGTGGCGCAAAGCTCCATTAAGTAAATAGAGGCTCCATATTTAGAAGCCATCTGTGGGAATTCAAAGTGCTCTGAGAGGGAAATTGGTACTATCAAGATTAAGGTAT
Source organism: Avahi laniger (assembly GCA_963575035.1). NCBI lineage: Eukaryota > Metazoa > Chordata > Mammalia > Primates > Indriidae > Avahi > Avahi laniger. The sequence goes on along the minus strand of CAUYSK010025649.1, from coordinate 47,102 downwards.
TAATGAAAAGTTCTGTTAAATTTCTGTCGGAATGCTAATTAATCTTCTAAAAATTGTTAATCAATTCAATTATGTAACACACTTAAACTTTAACACACGGTACAGGAAAGTAACAGGGTCTTTTAATTATGCCCAGAGGCATTTAGAAAGTTAAGGGAAAAAGTCTAATGGGAAAATCATCCCCAAATGGTGCTTTAGTTTGGTCTTCAATATTCACTTGTTCTATCACATTTGATAAGTCTGAGAAATCAATATAGTGCTCAGATATTGGAAGAAATATTAGAAGTATTAGAAGAAATCCAGGAAGTGGAATTCTGACAACTATTCCTTAATGGAATCTCCTATTTGAAGTGCAGAAGATAATCTCAGCACGGATTATTAAACCCATGCTTTAGCTTGAATTGTTAAATGAAGAAATAATCTGATAAACTTTCAGTATTTGAAGCCTGACTAAACATGTAAGTACTGAGCTAATGAGCTATGCTATATTCCTATCAATAGTAAAGTATTTTGAGTTGTTAATAAGAACTTGAATCATATCAATTTTGTTAAATGTTATGATGTCAATCCATCTCTAAATCTTTTAATGTATATGAAACAGTATGTGAAAGCATGTTGTGCATGCCTAGAAAATATGTGGTTTTCAAAAATGTTAATATGAGTGAAATACCATAGAGAGGAACAGAAATAGATGACATGATGCAACAACAAAAGTTAGTCATCACCCTATAGATCCGTCAGTGAGTATTGAACTCTTGCAGATTCTGATCCAGTAAGTCTTTGATGCGACTAGGGCAGCATTACTTTCTGTTTCATAGCCCAGGCAAGTTGAGAACTCGTGAGGCCCAGTCACATTTATTTTAATAAATAATTTGAATAATTCATTTTAAAGAACAAAAAATTTGTAATTACATTTTAATCTTGGGCCCATTTTTCTGTTGTTTAAAAGAAGAAAGTTGATTTTAATGATTCTGTTTTGGTTTTTAATACATTTCTTTTGAATAAAGTTGAAGATTATTTCTGGTAGGGTGAGGACATCCTGATCTTGGTGAGGACATCCTGATCTTGGCTGTAATCTTTGGTTTTGTAAGTTCAGTAACTCAATTTTATTGGTTCATTCAAAGAATGACAATGCTTTTGGTTCCTGCTTGCCAAATCACTAGTCATCATATAAACTAAAGGGCCAATACAGTATACTAGTCCTGAGTGAGCAGCAGGAGGAAGGGAGACTGGTTAAGTTGGGGACAATTATAATAGGAGAGAAGAACAAGAGGCTTGAAAAATGTGGTATGTATAACAGTTCCCCCCTTATCCGCAGTTTCACCTTCTGTAGTTTCAGTTACCTGTGGTCAACCGTGCCTGAAAATATTAAATTGAAATTTCCAGAAATAATTCATAAGTTTTAAATTGTACATTATTCTGAGTAGCATGATGAAATTTCACACCGTCCCACTCGTCCTGCCTAGGATGTGAATCATCCCTTTGTCAGGGTATACATACTGTACACACTACTTGCCCATTAGTTGCTCAGTGGCCATCTTGGTTATCAGGTAGAAAAAACATGGTTGATACAGGGTTCAGTATTATCCATGGTTTCAGGCATCCACTAGGTGTCTTGAAACATGTCCTCCATGGATAAGAGGGGCCTACTGTATAAAGATATTGGTACAGTTCTCAGTGAACCCTGTATCCCGTAAAAATTGCTTTACCAATTTGGCCTGATTACTGCTTGAAGAGAAAACAATTAGCTTTGTAACCACAGGAAGACATTTCATTTTAATGCTCTCTCTGTACAGTCACCAAAGCCTACCTGCCTGAAATCTTAGAGTTAGATTTCCAGTTCTAGGGGTCTCATGAGCTATCAGATGATCAAATTGCTTTTGGGCATATTGGAGTTCCTTGAGACAAATGATTGATTGTAATCTTCCTTGTTTGAGGAATCATTTTTGAATATGAACTTTCCCTAGAAAAATATGAAGCTTTTGTGTTTCCTCATTTGATGAGATAATTATGCTTTAGGGTTGCATGGTTATGGTTTTTCTAATAGTATTCTCTTTCTTTTCTTATCTGATCATTTATTACAGATTGAAGGCCAACTATGCTTAAAACTTGGGGGGCATAGGGTAGAGAGATTCTTTGGTTTAAGGAAGAAGAAATTAAAGTTGAAATTTAAGCAGAGTAAAACATTTTAAAGAGTGCAAGGTCAATTAATCGCTAGGAATGAATCCTTAGGGATGTTTAGGAATGTGGTCTGTACTGTAATGAATGCATCAAAGGTAACATTATACTGCATGGAATTAAGTAGAAATAGGTAATTTTGGGGAGATGAAAAAGAACAAATATTATCATTCAGCTTATGTTAGAGTTTTAAATCTCTAAATTTATTAACTTTTCTAATAAATGCTTCTCTTTTCCTTGATAAGTGACAATTACTTAGAGTTCGTATGTCATTATCTTGTTCCATAGCCTAAAGGGAAATTTCATTCTGAGATCAAATTAAGCAATTCTTGATCAATATAAATGAGAGTAAGTTTCACACTTCCTCATACCTTCAGACAATTCAAAAGTTTATTAATCAATATAAGCCATCTTCATTAAAAGAAAAACAATAGCATATTCTAATTGACATATGATGCTTATTAAACTAACAAATATGGAGTTGTCTTTGGTTTTAATTTCATATAATATTGCTTATCTTAACTCTCTTGTTCAGAATTGATTTCTACCTTTTTCTGAACTACTCATTATCAACTTTAATAAGCCTGGGATTGATCCCCTTTGGAAAACAAAGAATACATTATATCCTAGGTCTCTAGTTTAATTTATAAAAAATAGATATTATCATATTTGATAATTCACCTCCAATTGAAGCATATTGAACTGGCATAAAAATGATTTCTGAAAGCAACAAAATTAGCTGCAGGCATATAAGAAGATATAAAATCTGCATTAAAAATTTAGCTTTGAGATACCATTGGATCTTGAAAAATAAAGTGAGAGATTCAGAATATGTAGAGAAGAAGAGGTAAGATGACTTTGCTTCTTACATTCAAGATGCTTTTTTACTGTAGATTTTGATTTGCTATATATAAAATTGTGTTTATATTAGGGAAATTGTTAGGGTTTTATCTATTATTTTTATTCTTGGTTCTTTATGACTAAAAATGGCGTATAGAGTATGTGATGATCTCTTACAAAAGAAAAAGTCCTGCATCAAAGCTATTCCCTCTTAGCTAGATTGTCAAAGTGAACTTTAAAAAATAAATTAAAACTCAGAGCTCAGTGTACATGGACTGTTATGGCTGTGTTCTGGTGTGTTTGTACGTGGACAGCTTAGTTATAAATCATGTATTCATTCCTTCATCAAGCAATAGTGATTTACAGAGTGTAGACAATGGTAGCCACTGTACTATGGTACCCGTAAAGTCTGTTTAGCCTGGAGCTAAAAAGAAGTTAGTTATATTTTGTTTTCATGGTCCCCCCCCTCATTTTTTTTTTTTTTTACTCTAGGGTCTCTTTTGTTTACGTGAAAATGGCCAATACTTGCCAGGTGTAGCAGACGTTCTAAGGACCCCACCCATATCCTTTCATACTCTCTTACTATTTCCACACACGTGAGCTCGACTTCCCACAGCCAGTGACTACATCTTTGCTGGGGGGCTACCTTTGGATTACCAAAACCCACTTTGCCCACATACATGAGCAGGCTGGAAGTGCGTGGAAGTTAATGTCCCCCAGGTGATGGCCCTTAACCCAGTGGCCTGTGGTGTAGAGGTATAAATACATAGGCTCTTCACTCTTTTTGCTGGACTAATTCTAGAGCTTCACTGTAGTGTCTACTGGGATGGTTGGCTTAATAATACACACTGTATTGCCTGCCTTTCCTTTTCTGTATCATCTTCCCATTTTTCTGTAAGGATCATTGTTCCAAATTACTATGTGCACTCAATTTTTGTCTCAGGGTTTTTCTTCTAGGGGAAACACAACTAAGAATTTGGTATTGTCCAAATAATCCAGGTAGAATGTTGGTTGTAGCAGTGTAAGTCCACCAAATACCAAAAGCAGGTAGAATTTTTGTTTCTTTTTCAGGTTTGAAAACTTTTATACTTCAACCTATGACTGGAAGAATCTTAGTGGGTATGTTTGATTGCAGATTACAGTCACAGAAATTCTGGTGTATATAAATTCACATTCACAAAATCCATGTTCACATAAATCTTATAACTGGTTTCACTTTGAGGTAGCCAAATGACCCAATAAATTGTTAGCTTCAAATAATGGAAATAACTGGGTAGAGTAATTGTATATGTCATTTTTTAATTGAACAAAACTTATTGAATGTCTACCATGTGCCAGGTATTACACTAGGCTTTAGCGATGCAGCAATGACTAAGACTAAGGATTGCTTAGTCTTAACTCTCTGCCTTCATGGAAGTTTAAAGTTGAGCTTATTTTATTGTTTCTAGCTATATTACATGCTTTTCTTGCACATATATGATATTCTTGAAAATCTTAATAGTTGGTAATAGAGATTATTGGTTTTACTGAATGTGTCTAATTCTTTCCCCTAGTACTTGCACTGCAATACTCAGAGTGATAATACATTTCCTCTGCTATGCTCTTCTATATTGATTGCAGTTTACTGATTTTGAATATCTGGTACATCTGCTTAACTAGTTCTTTTTTTTGCTTTTCATCTTTAGTTGTTCTTTTCTTCCAACAATGACTTTTCATTGTTGTAAAATTTTATTTGTTTCAAGGTCTACTTTATTATTCTAATAATGTCTCACTGAGAATAGCATTTCTCAAAGTTTTTATATTTGGTTCAGTCATATTTATACAAAATTTTAAAAGCTTTTGATTATGTATAAAAATGCTCAAAACTGAATACATTTTTGATTAAGTGGTCTGTAGGACAAATAATTCTTAATACTGTGAATAGTATATATAAGTTTGAAATAAGTGTCATATTTAATTTTAGACATTATAGCAATTTTTCAGCTTAATTTAAAAATAAAGTTAATAATATCTTAGAAATGCATAAAATTCTTACAAGTGCTTACTTCTTCCTGTCATATGTTAGTGTAAGCATTTACAAATTAAAAATTGTGGTTTTCTCATGGTCATGGTATTCCTGAAATTTGCAACTAGCCAAACCTTGAGGAAACATAGCAGAGAATTTATGTAAAAAAGAGTCCATTATTTAAAGTTTTAGATTCATAAAATATGAATATTTCTTTTTTAAAATGATGGTTTATTAGGCATTCTTTACCTTTAATATTCTTTGCATATAGATATCCTTTACATTCTGTAGTTGACTTTTCTTCTGGCATTAACATCTTGGTTTTCCTTTGGAGAATGACCTCTCTCAATACTTGGGTTTCAGGTGAGGTTCACTGCTCCGCCCTTCCATGGATGGAACATAATTTAGGAGTGGTTAAGGATAGTAGTATTAATACATCCCTTTGATGACATCCCTATGGTGGTTGGTTCAAGGTGGGTATGTAAACCAAGACAGGTCAATCAGAGCCAGTAGACTTTGGCTAGAACTATAGGAAAGAGGCATTCTCTTCCTGCTAGGGTTGCTAGGCTGGTAGTCTATATGTCTGGAGCTACTAGCAGCTAAAATATTTTTGGGACCATTTGAGAAGAGCTTGCTTCAGAATAAATCCTGTAAAAGGAACTGGAGCACAAATGGAGACAAGCAGAATCCTACTGACAAAGCCTAAGCTTCTGGGGCCAGTGGTGCTGAGATCCATCCCTGTCCTCTTATTTGAACCATTAATGTTCAGCTGCCCTATTAATGCTCTCCCACCACCCCTTCACAGTTTGCATTATTTTTTCTTACTCGCAATCATAGGTTTCCTAATACTTATTAATACTATATAGACTATATGAACCCATTGCTCTCCCTCCCTCCACAAGACTTTTGTGTTCAAAACAGCAAACAAATAGATTTCTATTTTACGAGCTGGTGGCTCTTGGCCTGTGTGTGGGAGAGTAAAGCTGTTCTTTGTTGTGGAGCAATAAGAAGTGCCCTATGGTGTGGAATTCCTAGTTAGATGCCTAAAGGAAGGCAGAGTCATTAAACTTAGACTATGACCTAAATCTATAATTGTAAAGAAGACCTATTGTACTTAGAGATATACCTACTATTTATTCAATGAATGTTTACCAAGCTGTTGCTATTTTAGATACGGGGAAAGAGTAATGAGTGATACAAATAAAAATCCATGACTTCTTAGAGCTGACATTCTTGTATTATTCCAGAAGGCATGGTACCCAGAATTAGAGCCATTTCTGGGGTAGGTGGCATTCAAGAAGACTTCATTCCTCTTCCTAAAATCCTTAAATGGTTTCCCATTATACTTAAATAAAATCCAAAGGCCTTAATACATTGTTGGGCCTGCCCGATAAGATCTGGCGCATGCTCAATTGTCCAAAACTTTATCCAAGGATTTATACCCCCTGACTTACACCAGCTTACACCAGTCATACCGGCTTTCTTTCCTTTCCTCTAACATCTATCTGTTTCAGAAACTTTCACATTTTCTCTCCTCTGTCTTGACTATTTTCCCCTCCCTTCATTGCACCTCACTTCACATGGTCCCAGCTGAAATGGCACTTCTTCAGAGAGACTTTCCTTACCCACCCTGTCTAAAGTGGGTCCCCTTAATAATATTTCAAAGAACCCTGTTTTTCCATAGTATTTATGATAAATTATTACATATACATGTGTGTGTGTATATATATACACATATTCACGTATATGCGCTTTATTTTTTAGTGTTTACTTACTACCTCTCCCACCACTGTAAGCTCTGTCAAATCAGAGACTATATCTGTTTTGTTCTCCACCACATTACTCAGTGCCTGGCATAGTGCCTAGTACATTGTAGAGACTTAAATACATTAGTTGAATAACTTTTTAGAAGTAGTCTCGATTCTCTCAACTCTTTTTTGAGTCTCACGTCTTCCAATTTCAGGACCTTTTCTAGCCCTCTTCTTTAGCTGCCTGTCCTAGAAGTCATTCTGGTACAGAAGTCATCATCTATTTATGTGATAGGCTGGGCCTCAGGCACCAAAATGGGAGAGTGACCACAGACACCTGATGAGATAACAGGACCCAAAACAGAAACTTCACTCTTACAACTAGAGCTTCCCAGAGCTGTAATTGAAAGGGGCAGGACATTCCCAGAATCCCATTTGTCATCCCTGGGGAACTGAACCCCAAGCCTGAAGAGGCAGAAGAGGCTCAGCAACATGGAAGCCAATGATGAGACTGAGAATATGGGCAAGTGTCTGCTTCTAAGCTTGTTTGCTTTGAATGTGATATGTGTGTGAGTCAGGGGTGGTTATATAGTGAACAGCTGTATCTGCTTACCTACTGACAGCCTAACACACAGAATGGCTGGCTAACCAGGGAAAGACAGACCCTAGGTGGGATAATCAGTATAAGTAACTGGAGTGCTGGGGGAGCCATAGGTAGGGGAAATGAGATGAGCTGACATTCCAGTCTGGCCTATTCCCATCATTCAGGTTCTTTGTTGGCTTTAGATAGGATGTAAATAGATTCTGTCTTAGCCTATTCTAGTCCCTTTTAGACTTCAAACTTTCTTAGATTCAAGTAATTAATTTTTCCTCCAATATTTTCTTATGAAAGTTTTGAAACATACAGCAACTTGAAATAATTTTACTGTCAATACCTACCACCTAGATTCTATCATTAGCATTTCGCTCTGCTTGTTTTATCACATCCCTGTCCATCTATTTAGCCCTTCATCCACCCATTACCACATCTTAATTTTTGATGTATTTATTGATGAAAGTAAATATAGTTGTTGGTACATTTCCCCTTAAATACTTCAGCACTCATCATTAACAAGAATTTGGTATTTTTACATTTTTTCTTCTGGGGTAAATTTGACACATAATAAATGCAAAAATCTTTAGAGTACATTCACTGAGTCTTGACAAATGAATGTATTTGTAGAAACCAAACCCTATAACAATATAAAACGTTATCCATCATCACAGAAATTTCTCTTATGCCCTTTTCCTGTCAATCCCTGCCCCAACCACTAGAGGCTAGGGATATTCTATTTTTTGTTTTGTTTTTTTCCCTACCATAGTTTCGACACACTGATTTATACCAGTTAGTGTCGTTAATGAGCCCTCAAATTATCTTTCTTCAGCAGTTATCTGTTCTTCTCATGATACACATAGAAAGAACTCTGCTTCCAAAATTCAAACTCAGCCGACACTTGAAAGAAAGAACTTGAAACAACAAAGCCAGTGTCGGCTTCATAATGACTTTCTCCATTTAGAGCCCAGTGTTACGTTACCTAACTCATATTTCCTCAGGGTGCACCAGATACAGATTGAAAATAGGGTCATAGGGTCACAGAATTACATTAACAGAAACAAAACAGTATTTCTTTGGTTATCGCCTCCCCCTCCTCCCACCCACTCTGAGATCATTCTGGCCTCCTAAATTCTTACCAGCACTTTCCGGAAATATATGTCTCATATGAGCCTGCTAACAGCCAAAATCATTCCTCTGTGTTGATACTAGCTCATTACCCTTTGTTGGGTCAAACTGATACTTTGAAAGTCTCTGATAACCTAAAGATGAGTTATTTTCTAGAAGCATCTTTTACAGATAGATCTTGGGCAGCCAAATCTCACTTGTTCTCTAGATATGCTCAGACATGTCTAAATTTTCTGTGGGTTCATAGCTGGCCATCGTCCTGGTATTTGTTACCTACTGTCACAACTGACATCCTTGAAAACTAAACCACTGAAAAGGGCTATATCTTTTTTCTAGACTTTATTTGCCAAATATAATAGAAAACATTTTCTATTTTATGTTGACCTTTAGATTTTATACATGCCTTTTGATGTATTAAAGTGCAGACTTTATTGTATTAAACATTAACACACCCAAACTACCTCCTATACACTGAATTTGGACTCTTCTAAACCATCTTATCGGCAATGATTTTGAAATTGTACCGGGTTGATGTTGACTGCCAGTCAAAAATGTAGCTTCACTCATGTTCTTGGCTTTATCCAAGCAACAGTATTTATTTATATATTTGAATATCCTATTACATTTTATCCTTATTTGAAAAATGAATTCACAATAGAAAGATGAAAGAGCTGGTAAGATACAAAGGCTTAAGTATCTTAATAAACAATTTGGGACAAAGACTAAAGGGAGCTGAAAGCAGTGATTTGTCAATCTCAATTAAAGGTTCATTAGAGTTAAACAGCTTGTCCGTGTGTTGAGGTATATTAAAAAAAGAAAGAACATATGTGGAATGCTTTAGAACTATATCATCAAAGATTGGGTTTAAAAGGTGAAGTATAATCAGAGATATTACAGTATAACATTTTGTAGCTCTTTGGGAAGAAAACCCACTGTTAAAGTCATTTATTATAATGTAATTTTCCTATTACTATCTATTATAATTTATAATGACATATATACTATGTGATTATTTATCCAGTGTAGATTTCTCCCCTTACACTATAATCTTATTGTGATTTTTTTCTTTTAACCACTCTTCTGTGAGAAATTAGCAAAATGACTAGCACCTAAATGGGTACAATACATGTGTTGAATGAATTAATGAACTTGCGTGAATATTCTTATAGAAAAGCTACTGTGATGTTGGTTTGAAAGAAGTGAACATTTTAAGTATTGATATATATAGAAAAATAGCTCTCTAAAAAAGCATAAATCCCATTCTTGAGGTATTGGAAAAATCTAAAAAAGATATCGATTTATTTGTTTTTTTTGTGAAGGAATTAATATGCAACTGTGTTTAAAAAACCCTATTCCGGTTGAGTATAGTGGCTCACATCTGTACTCCCAATACTTTGGGTGGCTGAAGTGGGAAGCTGACTTGAGGCCAGGTGTTCAAGACCAACCTGGGCAACATAGTGAGAGTGTATCTCTACAAACAAACAAACAACCTATTCTGTTGTATTTAAAATGTTCAAATAGAGAAATTGGCTCCTTTAGGAAAAGTATATTGTATTGAGAAATTATGTTTTAAGATTTTGAAATTTTTGCTTCTTATAAGTTGATGGTGTGGTTACCCTGAGGAAGTAACATAAAAAACTGAAACTTGCAAATGTTAGCTAGGTAAAAAGTATAGGAAATGTATTTTAGATAGAAGGAAGAGCAAGTGCAAATATATGATATAAAAGCAAAACTTGAAACATTCAATACTAGAGGTGAGATTAAATAAATTATATGCATCCATACCTCAAATACTATGGAGTCATAACAAGGAATGAGATGGTTTAATACAAAGATGTTATGTTATTGAGGAGGAAAACACAGGTGTAGGATCCTGTTTTCTTGAAACAAACAAATGTGGGTAATGCACATGGAGAAAAAGTGTCTCGGAGGATACAAACAAAAATGTTAACTGCTTTACTCCTGGGGAAAGAATGGGTTGGGGTTGTGATAGGGAGATTTTTCATTAAATATACTTTGTTTTCAATGAAAAAATTTTAAACAATTTTATACATTTTGTAATGAATGATTTTTTTTTAAAGAAATAAAGAAGATGTGGAAGCATGGTGGACTGCTCTTAAAGTGCATTTGTTAATAAACTTGCAGGAAGCATCAGGACATTTCTTGTAGCAATTCTTTACTAGACTTATACAAAATCAGTTAGGTTAGATTAATGATTTTCTAACATTTTTACAGTTGTGGAGCCTGTTGTTTACATTCAATCGTAGGCAGAATTCCTGTATGTGAAGAGCGATGAAAGCAGAGTTGCTTAGTGGAAGCTGGGAGTGAAGGGGCCTCTCTCGGTGTTCCCCTCCCCTCATAATCTTTTGACAGCCCCTAGGGCTCTGCTGAACACAGTTTGAAATACACTGGTCTCTTCCCGGGATGCTTTTGATTTAGTCCTTCCTGAAGGTCAGAGGGATATACCAGCCCTGTGATTCTAAAGCACAAAGAATAAAGAATGCCTACAGGTAACCCCTGAATTCCCTCTTGCCTTACAGAAAACACGTTTAAAGCAGGAAACATTCATGTCATGTAAGATGTTTCCAGATGTACAATAGAAGAGGAAGAGTTTTTATTTTGCATTTCTTGGTTTTGGTGTCTTATAATTGTACTTCTTCACATGCAAGCTTTATGATCTGTGCCCTCTTTATATCCTGAAAGTGACTAGAACAGTTTTGTTACGGTAATGATTATAGGTTCTGTAAATGTCTAGCTGCTCTACCATTCTTAGATATAATGAAACAAACAACTTTAAAAAATAAAATATTGTTTTATATTTCTATAAGAATTTGCCTTTTCCAGGTCTGAGCAATTGAACAAATAAATACATTTTTAAAAAGCATAAATAGTATTTAATAGTGAAATCTAAGCTAATTTTTAAAAGAATTAGCCTTCTTTTAGGATGTGCACACAATTTTATATTTACTGTTTCATGCCTAACGTTTGATTTATAGGATTTTTTTCAGTATTAGAAGTGCAATTTCTTAATATCATACATTGTTATGTTTAACTTGCTTGTAGAATCTTAAATGTTTTGACATAAGCATGCTGGTGTGTTTAAACAATTAGGAAAGCATGCACTACAATTTATTCACATAAACCTAAATTTTTGTACTGTGTCTTAAATGGCTTTATTTATTTTTTATTTTTAATGTGTGTGTATGTGTGTGTGTGTGTGTGTGTGTGCATGTCTGTGTGTGACTATAGTAGAGGGAAGTGAAACAATCATAATATTGAAAAAGAAAAAAAAAAACCTTTCCTCCCCACAAGGTGGTACTGTGGTTCTTTTACTCTTTCAAAAATCTGTGTCTAGAACTGATTATTTCTCCACTTGTCTTCCTTCCCCCACCTTTACAGGTGATCTTCAATTAGATTCTAATAAAAACGAGAAATAATTTCAAAGGAAATCTGCCACTTTCAGGTTTGAAGTAACTTGCAAGCAACTAAAAATTCTCTATTTAGTCTTCTTTACAAGAGGTTTTTTTTTTTCCTTAGCTTTTTGTCACTTTTAAAAAGTTCTTGTACAAACTTTGGTTATAGTTTATAACATTTTATTTATAGTTTTTGTACTATATATACTATGATAGTGGATATGGAAGTAGTTTGTTATAAAGAAACAACAATATTAAGCATCTTTAAAATGTTTCAATAAATGAGTATAAATGCAGCTCGTTGTCTTTAGGTAATTCAGCTTTGTGGGGTTTTATTTTTCTCTCTTTTCCAACAAAATTTCATGATAAAGAATTTGATCCAAACCTCAGTTCTACAGGTAAAAATTATCGAAAACGGTTTTTTAAAAAAGCATTTGAGTAGACATAGTGCTATTAGTTTTTTTACACTGTATCCTTCGACTTCTTTGAAAATTTTAAAAAATATATTCATATTTGGATAGGGAGCATCATATATAAATTTGTTTTTTTCTGTACCAAGAACCAAGACAAGTAACTGCAAGACTGGGTTCCAGTCTCAGCTTCCCCACTCGGATCGCCAGTCGCGGGCCGACGCCTGTCGAGCCCCTGCATAGATTTCTGGGTCTGGCATCAGGGACACCGTGACAAAGAAGCCACTGCGGCTCCTGCCCTCGGGCAGCGGCGGTCTCAGGGGTCTTGCATAGCAGGAATTTAATGGTTGGAAGTGGGGCGAGGGGACCTGTGTCTTAAGACTGCCTTTACGTAGTAAGCAGAGTTCTTCCTTGACTGCCTGTTTATTGGGGTGGCTGGGGAGGGGGCTGACGGAGATCGGGCGGGTTGTCTGGGGGAGGCCAGGGTCTAGGGAGTGGAAACAAATCCTTGACGAATTTGGTCACAGTAACGAACGTGGGAAGAAAAGGAGAAATGACAGAAGAGAAGAAAAAGGATTCTGCGAGAGACTGGGAAGACAAAAACAAGGGAAAACACAGACTCAAAAACGACAGCGAAAGCCAGCGAGGAGAGGAGGCAGAAAGTGGAAAAGAGGAAGTGGAGCGTAGCGAGACGGGGCAGGACGCTCGGCGCTCGAGGCTGCGTTTCCATTCTTTCGTGTCGTGCTCTCGGGGAGCCCGCAGAGACGCGTGTCTTTAGTCCCGCCTAACGGACGGGAAAACTTCGACCTTGAGAGGTTAGGTAACTGCCCAAGGTCACCGAGCTAAGTACCAGAGCCAGGATTCTCAGCGCTGCTCGACCCGGATCCGGGCTCTGGCGGGGGCCGGCGCGGGGAGAGGACGCGCAGGGCGGGCGGAGCGCAGCCGGGGCCGGGAAGGAGCCGCCGCGCCAGGAGCGCGCGGAGGCGGCGGCCGGGCTGGGGCCGTTTCCTCCCCAAGCAAGAGCGCTTTTCAGGGGCGCGGCCGGGCAGACTGGACGTGCCCTCAGCCGGAGTATGGGCAGGGGAGCGAGGGCCGAGGGTCTTCCCATCCCTTCGCTCCCCGTCTCGCCCAGGCTCTTCCCGCGTCACACTCGGGTCCCCCAGCCTCGGCATCGTTGGGCGCCCCCCTCCCGGGGCCCACACCTCCCATCTCCGCCCGGCTCCGCCAGCGTGCCCCGAGGCCTGCGGGCGGGGGCTGCACTGAGTCGGTGCCGCGTTACCCGCGGGTCCCGGTGCTCACGCACCAGGCTGGGACGACGTGTCCCAGCGCCTGGGCTCGGGCGCTGCCAGGGAGCATCCGTGCGGATGAGACTAGACTTACAGACACGAGGAAGCCCGGGCTATGTGCAAACCTCACAGTCACTTGCATGAATATACACAGATACATGCGACTAGGGACGTGTGTCCGTCATAGGCAGTAAAAACAAAACGACCGCAAGGAAGAAAGAATAATGCCCAGTCTATATTGTAAATCGATGCAGCCTCCTATTAGGAGCGCCCTATTCGATGAATAGCTCCTGCCAATCCTCAGTGATTATTCAATGATTATTAATTGACGAGACACCTTTCACCTGAAAATGGCTTGTCTGCATTGTCTTTCTCCGTAGAGAACTGCGAATTAAAGTTTCTTTGTTAAGGAGAACAAAGAAGAATCTAAATTATTTTAAGGAGGCTTTAGCATTTGCCTTGGCAAACCGTTTTGCTAAAGATCAGCCTTTGCTGTTTGACTCGCCCCCTCTCTGTCACAGACGCAGAGTTGTCTTTGGAACGAGGCTAGTGCTCCTGGTGGGTTTGGGGGCTCCCTCTTCTAGAGATTAGCAATTTAAAGTTAAGAGGAAATTTAAAAGCCTCGTAATACAACCTTTAACATTCACATCGGAGGTAACTGAGGCCTGGAGAAGTTAAGGTTGTCTTGCAAGTTTGTGCCAAAGCCGGGACTGGACCCCAGGTCCGGCCCTGTGCTCTGCAGGCTTGTCAGAACCGCGGCTCCCAGCGCCTCTCCCCACGTGGCCCCGCACCCCACACTCATTCTCCCTCTTGGGAGCCCAGTGAAAAAACCCTCCTTGAAAGTTTGTTAAGAAGGCAATGTCTTCTTCCTTTTCATTTTAAAAATTATTTTCTCTTGCTGTCAGATTCATCCTGACATAGATCAGGAGTGGAAAAGTGTGTGGTATAGAATAGAGTCATTAGTAAATCCATCTCGTTTTTTGTTTCATTTGACAGCAACACATTAAATTAATCCCTGTCCAAAAGAATCACATTAAGGGAGCTGTCAATGCTAATCCCCAGCTCATTGTTGCTCCCTAGCTCAGGGTTGACTTTAATAGGTCGCGCTGACATTTGTTTCTTCAGAGGCACATCGGTGACTTCATCCAGACCCAAATCTGGATGATCAAAAAGTCAAGGCACCCACAAGTTTTTACAGACCCTAAATTCTCTGGGCTTAGGGTTTGTGTTATTGTTGGAAATGTTGATTCACACTTGTACTTTAACTGAGTAAAGATGCTTATAACAGTAAAAAGAAAGCAAGGTAGAAAATCCTCCGGGAGTGGGTTGCAGGGAAGCTGAGTAAAAAGAATTTAAAAATGAAATGAAGTTGCTATTGCTCTGATACTTATTTATAGCATCCTGTTTTAGCTACCATTGTTGTCTACATGCTTAATTGTGTATAAACCAGATTTAAGATTTAAAAAAACTTAGAAAAAAATAAAATGGTCGAGAGAAAAACAGATTACACAGACTAATGAAAGAAAAAAGGTGGAGGGAGAGGCAGGGACGGAAAAGCCTGGAAACATATAAGATGAAAAGAGCTATAGAATGTGTAGAAGGAAAAAGGAAGTTTCCTGTAAATTCATGTAGTAATTTGGATAGAAAGAATTTAGGCAGTACAGAAACTAGGAAAAAAATATATTATTATAAGATTAAAACATCCCTCTAACATTCAGAAACTGTAATAATAAAATGTTTTCTTTAAATGGAATCTCTGTGTTTCTCTCTTTTTTCTCTTTCACCCTTGGGCCCCTGGACTCTGTCCCCTCCCCCACTGATATGGATTATCTAGCTTTGTGCTTATGATATTTATGGATTCCAGATCTGACAATCATATATTAGCCTTTGTCTGGGCAGTGAAGAGAAACCAGAGGACTGATCCAATCTTAAATCATTTGACCTGTTCTTAAAATATGCTTCCCACCTGATTATTCTTATTTTCATAGATGTTTGGCAAGGTTTAGAAGACAGAATGGGAACTAAAAATTGAGAAATGATCATCCATTATTTAACAAGGTTATAGTGAGTGATTATTGTACACATGCTACAGATTTGCTGTATTCATGCATACCAGGAAAGAGGTATGTATATTCTATTTTTGCTAATTGAACAATGCTTTATTCATATATTGCAAAGTGATATTGTAAATCTTTTTGTCAAGTAAAAACTCATCTCTCCCCATTCTTTTCCCCTGAAAATCTATATTTTCAAGTAAACGTGGTATAGCAGTACATCTTACAGTCAGGATTTTTGCTATTTTAATTCCAGTTTTGTTTTACTTTTATTGTGGTTTTTGCCTCCTTTTGCTCCCTTTATGTCTTGAGAGTCATCTCTGGGCTGTAAGGGCAAAAAAATACCTTTTTTAAAATTGATACATAGTACAAATTTTCAGAGAAAAATATCTTTTCTTTTCTTCTACCCATCCTAGGTTGATGGCTGAAGCCCCTATAACAAAAGACAGATTAATAAGAGACAAACATACAAATTTGTTTAATATAAGCTTTACCTGATATGGGAGGCTTCATAATGAAAGGAGAACCCGAAGAGACAGTTAAATCTGAACTTTTTTATAGTAGATTTGATGAAGAGTGGATAGTCGTGGACAAATATGGTAGGACAAATGGACTAAGTGCTAAATGGGACAAACTGGGGGAAATTCAGCAAGGCCAGTTGATTCAGATTCCTCTCTGTGTCCCTTAGTCTACAGAAGTAAGGGTGTTCCTTTCCTCTGGGTACAGGGAGGACATCTCTCACATGAGGGTCTTATGAACTGTTCAGGGGAAAATAGAGGGGGAAGTTTACGGAGCCCTTTCTACTTCTGCCATTTCCTCAAGTTCTTTTAGCTTAAAATATTCCTTCAGCTTAAAATATGCCAGATTTCATATTTTGGGTTAGCATGTCCTGAACCCCATAGGGACATAACTACTTTTGAAGTTACTTTTATACAGTCTTTGCAAAACACAGTTTCATTGAACTATCTATTAAAAGCTATTTCATTTATTTTTATGATTGCACAACCGAGGTTCATTCAGAGAAAATGGGCTAGGATTTTGGTGGCCCAAACAATAAGACTGTAAAGGATCAGTAAGAAAATAACTACGCATGCATTCAATACTCTCCAGAAAATGCCTGGAGTATAAGGAATAAGAACTTAGGTTCATATTTTATCAGTGGACTAAGACCTGGTTGACATTTTAGAAATTGTTGGGTTAGAGCAGACATGAACGGAATGTTAACACTTTAGGGACTCCAAACTTAACAATACCTTGTACTCAGCAGGGTCTTGTACATAGTAGGCATTCAGTAAATAATCTTTAAATCGATAGTGAATGTGTGTGTAAAGCATGGATGGGGGAGGGAATGCAGACTGGAATGAACACAGATAGAAAACGAAAGAGATGGCCAGAGATATGGCAAAGTTGGACATGGTTAGTTGTAGAAGTAGGGGTAGTTGGTGGCATTTCGCTGGGTTGAAATGACTGAGGAGCTGGCTCAGTGTGAATTAATGTAGAGGGTAAAGCCAGTAGGCAACAATGCAGTGGATATGTAAGTACTTATCCTTTGGAAATGGGTTCATATGCACTGTATTCATGGTAAGACAAGAGCTTTGCCTTCAGGGAACATATATGTTCAAATTTAGATAATTGAAACATCCTCCCATAGAAAGGTGTGTGTGTGGAAGTTCTTGGTTTAGCCCTCAAAGCAATAGAGCCCGTGCCACTATGTGTAATGATGAGCCAGGAAATGACTTTCAGTCATTGAACTTCTGGGTGACTACATAGTTCCCCTTTATGTAAAGGGGAAGGACTCCTCCTCTTCTTCCTGCTGGGCTGGAGAAGAAAGGCATGCCCTAAGACAAACCACTGGTGGTGTACACCGCTGACAGATAAACCATTGGCAGAGGCCGGGGTGGGGTCTGGGGTGTGGTTGGTTTGGGCATGGCTACAATGGCAGTGGGGTTATGAGGTGGGGAAGAACTTTCTAGTAGAGTACACCCAGAGTCATCTCTGGGGCCCTGGGCCATTTTCTTATACCCCATCCCTTGCATCAATCCTCCTACTGTTTTTTTTTTCGCCAGCTCAAGGGATGGTCTCCTGTGGTTTTTGTCTGGAATTTTCTCCATCTTGTGCAATAGAGCCCTGGTTCACTGCTTTTGTCCTGTCATCCATCTGGCCTTGAGGCAAATACAATATTTTTGATTTTTAAAAAGGATTATTGTTTTTATTGGCAATAATGGGAATGGAGGAAAGAAATATAAGTGAAAGGGTACCCCCATTTTCCCTTTCTTTTACATGGTTAGACATTTATGGAAACACAATACAGTATATATAGATGAGGTGTGTTTCTGAGGGTATGCGAAGGATGGAAATCAGAGGCACCACTTCTCTGGACAGTTGTCGAGGAGTTGGAGGAGAGGTCTGGGATGAACAAGGTCTCTGAGGATGGTGAGGATTTGGAGAGGGATGTGGGTACTGCTGGTGACATTAAGGCTTGAGCTGGGTGAGGTAGGGTCAGGGAAGAGGAAGACAATTCTGGGACTTCTTTGTCCACTAAACTCTCCTTGCTTGCTATTGCTTCTGAACTCAGGCTTCCCCATGGGAGAGCAGGGAGTGGGTGAGAAATGGGACACACACTCAGGATTGTTTCTAAGTGCTAATAATAATTTTCTCTGAGCTATCAATGGTCTTTCACTACTGACCTGTGGCATATTTCTGTGACACTGTTGTCTGGGCTACTGAGCTAGGCTGTGGACTAGAAAGAAGATCCAAGGAAGAAAAAGGAAGTATATGAACCTATATACTTTTAGTTTTGTTCTATTGCTTTTAAGCCCAGTGAAAAGACTGTAACTGACAACTACAACCCATTTTCAAACTTAAATTATATCTGTGTAATTTAGGTAGAAAGCCCCTGGGCAGGTATGGTACCTTTTTTCTGTGCTTGCCAGGGTACCGAGCATACTGAAGGCATTTAGCAAATAATGATAATAATTTAAAGCAATGGGAGCTTTGGGTGTATAGGGAGATAAGAAACTGGAAGACTGGGGCCCACTAATAATTAATAATGTCTCATGAGGTGGTCCCACTGTTTTTGGATTTCAAATCCCTTTGTTCAATTTCTTGCTGGAGTGAATTCCACACAAAAAAGAATAATCTTTAATTTGATACTTAGTCACTTCAGTGTCCTGTGCTGAGCTGGTTAAGATTGCATATTCTTATGAAAATAAACGCATTCATAATCAGTCAGATAATGTTGCTCCCCAGGGTTTCTAAATGCAAAAGCAAGAGATCATATATTCAGATATGTGGCTTCAAAGTCATAGGATCATCTGAGAAGTTCGCATTCCTTATTTTTTACTTTTTATTCTTGGAATTGAAAGGAAAACAACATCATAAAAATTTCTAATTAAATACATAATGAAACAAGGCCCGGCATTCACAAGTTAAGGCTTCACTGGGAAGAAATTCTTGTCCTTTTGTGTGATAGGTTGAATCGACAGACACTTTAATAATATGACAGGATGACTGGAGTGTGCCTTTGATTAAGGTTTAATTACCAATTTTTTTGCTGCCCTTTGTGTTTACACCCTGAAGAGTTGGGGTCTGCCACAATTTATTTGGGTTGAAATAGTCAGAGACCGTAGAATAGAGTAGCCCATGACAAGATTGGAAAGAAGGCAAAATGTGTCTTGTATACTCATCACTTCTTCCAGTGTGTTCTTTTCCCCGTATCTAGTGCACCCTTTATACCTGCCTTGAGTTTGGTTTGAACTTCCCTTTTCTTCCCCATATCAAAGCTTATGATTCTTTGCTTTTCCTAACTGACCCCATTCCATTTTAGACTCCAGTTTCTTAATATTCTTGAATCCTTTCCTTCTTCTGTATCTTCTTTTCCATGGTCTTATTTTGAGTTTGTACCATCTTTTGTCTGAATTGCTGGAATAGCTTCTTGAATGGTATATTCAGTCTGGTCTCCTTGTGGGACATCCTTCATCCTGCTGTTAGACTTTTCTTTCTAGAACAAGATCTGCTTTTGTGTCACCTCTGCTTAAAAAATCTGACACCCTGCCTCCATCAGTTACAGGGTAAAAATCATACTCCTAAGCAGAGCATAAAAAGTTCTCTGTTATCTGGTCCCTGGCTATCTTCCCAGCTTTATCAATTGCCCCCTGGCCATGAATCTTTATACATGGGCTTTTATAGGCTATCTATTTATGGGCTACTTTGCTCCATCTATACCTTTGAATGTGACACTTTGTCTGCTTGGACTGCCTACCAAGGCTTACCTTGAAGTTATCTTACTGTACTGGAGGGGATAATTGTTTCCTCATTACCATACTTTCTTTTAAGAGAATGTATCCTTGGACTAAGGGTGGATTAAGGCAGAGTCTCTTTCTAAGGAATTGATACGGAGACACAGAGAGAGTGAATTATTTGGCTATGGGTGTTGGATGAATAAGGTCTCACAATCTCAAGTGCTGGTGTGGTCATATGTGCAGCCAAGAGAGCTGATCTACAGGAAAAGGTGGGAATATGGAGCAGATTGCAGGAAAAAGTATGTATGAGAAATCCTTAGGGGCCTAAAAGAGAGAAAAGGAGTGGAGTGCCATGTTGGTTCCTATTGGCTTATCAATTCCTGTTTGAGTCACTCTTGAGACTGCAGTTGCTTGTGAGATACTCTTAACTCTTTATGCTAATATCTTCTTTATTTAACTGGCCCAAATGAGTTTGTGTTTCTTGTCATCAACTGATTCCTTCTTAAGACTCATGTGTTACATGCAATAACATTATTTGTATATGGTATATCCATCTTCCCCAACAGACAGAAAACCCTGTGATAGAGACATTTAAGAAAAATTTATCTTGAGATTCCCAGCAGTTAGCCTAGCTTTGGTTGGTTGACGATATACGTTTGAATTTTTCAGTGCCTTTTCTAATAAAAAGCTTATGAAATTGCAAAGTTGGTGTTGCTATCATAGTGGATGGCAAAGTGTTAGGTCTTCCAGTAGCATATTTGTATTTTAATAAGGATTATCTGGGATCAATCCTTTGAGATACAGAAAAAGACACAAAAGTGGGAATTTGTCAGTGTTGGATTTGAGAACTTGTCAGTATTGGATTTCATGGGGAGGTATTTTGGGAGCTTTTCAACATCTCTGAAATTATAACGTATCTTTGTTCAGGGCCAGCGGGGCATAGGGACAGCAGCAGAAGGAACTGTCTGAGGGACAGAAGGACTCCTCTGCAGGAACTGATTGAGTGGGAACCACGACTGGGACCTTAGTGCCCAGAACTGCATTTACTTTCTTCCAAATAGTTTTAGATAAGCACTGATCTTCCAGGAAAAACAGAAATAGTCTTAGTGAAACCAATCAAAACTCTGAGTTACTTGAGATAAAATCACTGTGGGAAACTTCGCTCTGAATCAGTGTATTGCTCTTTAACTATTGTTGTCTCTAATAATCCACTCTCTTTTACACGTTCTGTGTTGGTGTTACTCATCGGATGATAACAGACATCAAATAAACACGTTTTTTTCTATGGTATGAATTAAAGAGGATGTTGTCATATTATAGAGAAGATCTCACTACAGGAAAACTAAACAGCTAGGATCACTGAAATTAGCTTGAGATGTTTCCCTCCCCCAATTTTTGCCTTCCAAGATTCTTTAGAATTCTCAATCTCACCTTTTAATCAAGAGATGTATATTTTCACGTTCTGTTTTCCCCCTCTCATTACAGTATATCAGTAAGCCTTCTCCTTTCTCCTTACACCAAGCCAGGGCAGTGAAACTGTCATTTTCTCAAGCTGCTGTCCTCGCTGGCTGGCGTTTCTGTTGGGGCAGATGCCTTTGAGAACATCAGGCTTCAAGAGACCAAAGCCTGTTTAAAGTAAAGCTTCTTTAAACAGGGAATGCATCCTTGTTAATACTATTTCTGGTAAATGGGCCACACATTAGAGGCTAGCTTTGTTTAAGGACTTAATAAATTCGACTTGTGCTTTGAGGTGATGTTCTTTTTACATTAAATGTAATTATAACAGGCTAGAGGTGCAATGTAGGCATGTTGTTGGATAAATACATAAACTTATGAATACTTAACAGATTCTGGGCTTATATTGTAAGGTTTATTTCTCCCTTGTGAAAATGTTATTTGGCTCTAGGAAAACATATGTGCACTGTCCTCTGGAGAATCCATGAACATAAATGGAGGTTAAACAGCTGGACAGAACGCCAATGTTTTAAAATATAGCTAGGACTCAAAGCTGGAAAGCAAAAAGGCCTCCTTGGCTTCAAAGGTAGCCAATTAAGTTGCAAACACTATTGATAATAGTTTCTTTATTCAGAGGCTTATTATATAAAACACCATGCTGTCTTGAAACTGAAGAGGATGCCGTGCAATTGCCTCCATAATCCATAATTGAAAGAATCATAAATGTAACAATTATTTCCCTGTATGATTGCTTTCACAATTTTTTGTTCTCTGCAGGATCCTTGTTTTTTGTTTTTTTTTCCCTTCAGCTCATTGCAACAATCAAGCAATTATAGTGTGATTCATATTTAAGATTAAATTTTGCATGTCTACTGAGGTATATAAAAATCTCTATTTTTCATAATTGTGAACTATGCTTATATAATCAATCAACTTTTAAAGTAAGTGTTATTGAATTTCGTAAGTTTTACCAATCAATGACTTATAATAAAGCAATGTGATTAATTTAAAGATGGATATAAACAGTACACTGTTTGAATTGGAAAAGCTTCTCTGTATGATGGAAAAAAGGTAAGAAATAAAAACAATTCTCATGTGGGGCATTTAATTCAATCTTTAAAAAATTGTATCATTCTCCAGAAGCTATTTCTGGCTTTAAGTACTTTAAAATGTTTAGTAATGAACTAAATGAAGATGTTATTACTTCTCAGATTTGATATTGTCATTCTGCAGATTTCAAGCAGTGACAGAGGACTCTTAGGAGTCTATTTTTTTCTTTGCTATATTTAAGAAGTTCAGTCGATATTTGTTTAGGAGTCATTGTTCACCCAGGGTTGAATCGGAGACTGGCCAGCTTTTCTGGGAATCCTGATGTAACAGGGTGTAGTTGGAGTTTGGGGAGAGGGAAGAGGCTCTCTCTCTCTTCCTGCCCACTCCCTACTCCACCTCCAATCTAGTGGAGAAAAGAGGGCGAGGGAAGAGGGGTGGAAGAACTGAAGGAGAGTGAGGCAACAGTTCCAGAGACAGTCTTGTGCATTTTGAACATGTGAAATAAAAGCAGCTCTTTACATACATGTAAGTTCATGCTTTATTTATTTAAAAATTATAAAAGCCATCAAATCGTGTCATCTTAACTAAAACTAACAGCGCTTTATTGGATTTCAGACTTTATTTAGAAAACACCCAAATATTTCTTTCCATGTATAACCTATACATTGTCACAAAACTCCTCATGTTTTACATGATCTCAGAGGCATCTAATTCATTCTCCTAATTGCACAGGAGAAACCTGAGTACTCTATATTATAATTAGGGTGACTCCATATTTGATTGTCCGAACCTGGATACTTTTGAGAATGAAAGGGGTTGCTATTAATAATTACCTCAGAACAACAGGTGTAAACTGGGAAACTAGGATTTATGAGCACCTTGATTATAAAAAATGGAAATTAAAATTGCCAGACGGTTGAGTCATTAAAATTAATTTAATTGATTTTTTAGTGTTCTGCCATTATGACTGAGCGAAAAGCTAAATTGGCAATTCTAATAATAGCTAACATTTTTTAATCACTTCTTATGTGCCAGACATTATTCTGAGCATTTTATTTGTAGAAACATGATTAATCCTCATGATAACCCTATTCAGTTGCTACACTTGTCCCTATTTTATAGGTGAGGAAACTGACACCTAGAGAGGTTAAGATACTTGTCTATGGTCACAAAGCAAGTAAAAGATCTAAGATCCAACTCCAGTTATTGTGGTTCCAGAGTCCGTGTCTTGACAGCCACCTTGTTCTGCCTCGCATGCCTCTAATATTGATGTTTGCAGAAGAAGGTCTCCAATGGCAGTAATATTTGAAGGACTGAATACATTTCAAAGATTTGCAATTCTAGGGCCTTAAAGAATTGGAGGCCCAGTGTAAGAGGTTGTGAAGTAGACGATTAGAGACCAAGATAAAACATCTGTATCAGAGATGACAAAGTAAAGAATTAGGCTACAGTTATGAATGACCCTCAGTGTGCTTTCTGACATGTGGGTCTCACACATGGTGTTCAGGTAGCAGAAGTAATGACAAAGTGGCTAGCCTGGGTGAGCAGGCAGAGGTAGAAGCAGCATCCGATGGAAGTGACGAGTAAAGGTAGGGAGTAGAGGTTCCTGACCATCCATTCAATCTACGCGTGAACTATGTACACAACCTAGGCTTCAGTTGTTGTTGGTAGAAAGAAAGAGTTTTTCTTGCTTCCAGGGAATAAAAGTATGAAAGGGAGCTGGTGAGTGCAGGCATAAGGAGAGGTTTTCTCGTCCGTGCCCTAAAGCTCCTTGTCACAGCCTCCAATCCTGGTCACCACTGAACTGCTGGAGATGTCAGCAGAGGCTCCACTAGGCTGATGCTGTGCTCAGAAATCACGAAGAACCACTGTACTGATTAGATTTTGATTTCCAGCTCTCTTCATAGTGGGAAATGATGAGATTCAAGAGCGAGGAGCAATATACTCCCAGTTCTTTTTTTTTTTTTTTTAACAGAGACCATGTTCTTACATGCCAGTTCTAATTCTACATAATGTGAGTTGTGTTGATTTTTTTGGTAGTTATTTTCATCCTTATCACCAAGACATCTCTAGTCCCAATCATTTATTATGATATAGATTTTGGTATAGACATACATTTACCACATATACTTTTAAACTCTTTGACATATTATGTTTAAGTTTTCATTAAAGAATATGAGAACACATTCATTCACCTCTTTTATTGATAATTCACTCACCTGGGTCCCAGTTTTATTCTATTCATTAAACTGGCAAACTCAATCTTATGTTGGTCAGTCTTACTGAGGACGCCTTTGTTCAATAGTGCTACCATGGGAAGCTGATATGGAGAAGATAATTCCTGTCTCCAAAGTATAGAGGTAAG
Source organism: Avahi laniger (assembly GCA_963575035.1). Taxonomy (NCBI): domain Eukaryota; kingdom Metazoa; phylum Chordata; class Mammalia; order Primates; family Indriidae; genus Avahi; species Avahi laniger. The sequence continues at coordinate 22,337 of CAUYSK010025649.1, read as the reverse complement.
AAACAAATGCCAGAAAGTAAAACAAAACAAAAGATAAACAACTTAATCAAAAGCAATGTTAAAAAAGAGCAAATGGTGGTAGGAATTACTTACATTAATTCTCAGTGATTATAGCTTAAAAGTGTTTTCACCAGATATTTTATCCTACCTTAATATATTTAAATATTATCATGCATTTTTTGCAAAATGAAGTACAAGGACAAAAATCTAAAAGAAAAAAATTATATTATCTTAAAGCTAAATAACATCCTATAATTTTAGATTATATATACATAGTGCCTATATATTTTTTCCACGTGTATTATTAAAAAAACCTTCCAGTTTTAAATTAGAAGGGAGCCCAGAGGTTATCTAATTCAATTTTCCCTTTCATAGGGTGAATAACCAAGAATCTTTGGTGGTTCAGAATCTTTCATGCCTTGCTCAAGGTCGCTTGGTAACACAAACAGAACTGGAATCCAGATTTCCTGTCCCTCAGCTTCAGCCCTTTCAATATTTTCATGTCCATTTAAAAATATTCATATTATATATATAATACAGATTGTACATCTGTAAAGCTAATGCTGGAAGACAAAGGCAGAAGTTTAATTCAGGAAAATGCAATTTTTTTCTCTAATAAACTCATTCCTGTGATGCACACAAAACATCAGCTACAGTCGGCAAACCACATAATAACTCTAAATTCTAATCTTGCTTCCCTCACTGACTTTATGCAGTCTTTGGTAGGTCTGATCACCTCAGTGACAGTTACCCATGTACATAGTAGGAAAAATAGTATCTTCACTTTCTGAGGCAGGGAAAAAGTTGCTTTTTTTTTTTTAAAAGCAATTTTTTTCGACAATTGGAAAGGACTTTGAAAATTCCATGTTATGGACATACTATCACGTTTCGATGAGAAGAAATTTACCTAAAGTACTAGCAATATTTGTTAAGCACGACAGAAAGCCTTTTAGCATGATATCCTCTGTTTATGTCTTCGATTTCAGTTCTACTCTTTTCTACGGAATTAAAAATATTTTCTCTTATGTATGTTTTTCTGTCTTGACCAAATTCTTGTTAGAAATAAATTGTTATAAAACTATGATAACTTTTCTTGATTTAATAAGCCAAGCCAAATCATTCAAGTAATTTCCCCCTGGATCCCTATCTTATCTGGATAGACAATTGCCATTGTCACATTAAATGGGTAATTACTTAATCTTCATTATTTTCTGATATTACAGCAGAACCAAAAATAAGAGAGCATGAGCACTGAGAGTGAATTGTGAACATAAAAGCATAGCTATTTAACTTTTTTTGTGTATATATGTTTATGTTTTTTGGAGGTGGTGGGAATGTTCTTTTCAAGTTAGAGAAATAAAAATGAAGAAAGAACCAAAATAATCTGTTTTTGGAGTATTATTTCTTAAATTAAATGCTTAATTATAGTATTAGAATAGGCATAGCCTCAAACTATATTTCATCATCAGCACATGCAAGACGTAATTACAGACATCATTGCAAATATCTGATGCTTTCTTATGGAAACTAACATTTGAATCTATTTGAGGAAGGTCTGTTTGCTGCCCCTCATTCGCAGCAAACAAATAAAATGCTTATTCTTCTTGTTATTCATTAAAATATATCCATTTTAGTCTTGAAGACATAGGTTCGAATCAAAGAGGTATCTTTTAAGTGGAAGTATTCCTTGCAATTAATATGTTGGCACTTATTTTATGGTTCTGATTATATTTTTACTTTAACCATTAGAGGGCACATTGGTTCAAGAGAAATTAAACAAAAAGCACCGCAAAAAGATGGAAATAGGTTTAGAAGCGGTAGACAGAGAAAATTTACGTATTTAACTCTGCTTATTTTCACTCATTTCATTGTCATTTGCAATACAATTTATTAGAAATTTTTTAATCTGAAAAAGACTTCAAGTATATGTAGTTTCATGTAAGAAATAACTCTTCACTTTTTATTGCTAGCTACTACTCCTAGGGGCATGAGGTTGGCCTAGTTGAATTTGATGAGGTTGACTGTTATGTGACCAAGGAGGACATAATAAATCATGACATTTGAAGAACATCTTGAGTTCAAAGGTACGTATGATTAGGTTATTATGAAGTAAGTAAATGCCAGTCCCCAGTTTTGTAGTTAATAAAAAACAGCACCTAAGTGTGAATGAACGCAGCCCAGCAACTAGGCTTCACAGCAAATATTTATAACCTTTAAAATTTGGTACAAATTACAGAGAGAACAGTAGATGGCCTTGGAGTGAACACAAAGCTTTATTTCACTGGAAAGACTTGACTGAGGTCATAAACTGCAAGAGGGCAGGCAGCTCAAGTGGCTTATGAATGACTGCCGAGTCTCAAAATGAGTTCATTTGTTTTCAATCTACGGCAAACTGTTATTATTGCTAATGTTCAGTCTTTTCCTCTAAAGGCTGCAGGTTTTTAATCTGTAAAGGCTGAAATAGATACGAGCAAGCATTCAACAATAATACTTTAATGGTGTCAAGTTAAAGGGATATTTTAAGTGATTAATTCATTAACTTATTTAATAAAATTTATTGAGCACCTACTAAGTTTCAAGTTCTGAGCTGGGTGCTAGGGAATAAAGACAGATAATGTATTGTACCTGGCTTGAGAATACATTGTTTTTATTGCTCTGTGATTTATAGAGAAATAAATCAGCAAATAACTGTAGCGTACAATAACTTTATATATTAGTGGGAAAACAGGAAAGAGATTTGTCAAACCCACTACAAAAAATACTTCACATTATATTTTTTAAAGGGAATTGAGTGGCTAGGCAAAATCATTAGTATATACTATCTTCGGTTTAAGACTGCAGAACTGCTCTGGTAATATTTTTCTCTAAGAGTCAATTATACAATAAATTGTAGTAATTAGTGGCATAAAACAAGTTAATAATGTAATTAAAACCAAAATATTTACTTGCTATAGAAGATACTTTTATGCATCTTAATTCTGCTCCTTGCAAGCTAATAATACTCTATAGGAATTTCTGTGTGGCTTTTACATCTGGTGGTTTTGGAATTAGCATGTACAAAGAGAGCTCAGAATTATACTTTAATTATGATTTGAATGATGATTTGAGTCTGAGCATGAGTTGTCAACAGAATTGTGAGCTGGGGGAAAAAGAGATAAGGACTGTTAGTGGGATAAAAAGTATATTTGCAGTCACTTACTTTAAAGTGCCTTTTGTTTTAAAAGAAGTAATTAATGTTAGGAAATAATTGGTTCAGATTCTTGATTTTAGAGTTATCACTTGGTTGCTAAGATGAAGCCTTTTCAAAATTACTACACGATATGCAATGACAGGAACATTCAGTTGAAGGTAGAAAATATAATTGAAAAGCTAGCTTTTGAGTGTCTGCTCATCACCCTAATTGATAGTAGATGAGCCCGAGGAACTAAATGCTGTAGTTCAATAAAAAATGTGTTTAGCTGAATTTCGCATGATGATGCATGGTTTTTCTAAGCACTAAACACTATTGCTGATGTTTTCATGTAACAGCAGGCTTTAAGTGGAGCCTGGTCAGTATACATTAACTATCGTAAAACAATCATTAAGTCAAAATTTCATGCAAAAAATGGATTCAGATATAGTACCTAAAAATCATTGAAGGTTTGGATAACCAAATTAAAGCATTCATAAAATTCATAAAATCTAGCCATAAAGAGTAATGTTTTAGATGTATATTTATTAACATAGAAAGCACATTACAGAATAGATTACACAGCATGAATCCCAATATGACAAGAAAAAAACCAACATATATAAGAATGTGAAAAATCAGAAAGAACATATACCAAATGTTAACAATGTCATCTTAGACAGTGGGATTAGGGAGGTTTTCATTTTATTTAGGTTTATCTGTATTTTCCTAATTTTTCTACAGCAAATATAGTTAATTATTTAATAAAAAAGATATATTAGTATCCAGTCTGCCCAGTATTTAGCAGGAAATTTTTCATATTACTTTGGAATACAGCAGTATGCTCTTGTTGATGTTGTGTTGGTCCTAACATATTTGTAATTCCTACTTATTCATGTGTCCTCTGTTTTTATATTTACATATTTTCTTGCAACAAGTATTAAAAATTTAGCAAAATATAACATAGATAACACCTAATTTGTCTTATACAAATAAGAGGATACAGTGAATTCAGAAATAGGAAAACAGGACAATTAAATAATGGATCTGAATTTTAGCTTTGCAAATACAGCAGAAGTGAGTATGTAAGATTATGTGAAGCAAATTATGTACAGAATGTGACCTGGGCACATAGGAAGAATGAGATGATAGAAAAGAAGTCCAAATTAGACCACATTTTAAGTGTGCCCGTGGGGAAAAGGAAGACAGAACTATTGGTAGTGACTGGCCAAACCAATCAGTCAGGGCAGGAGGTCATCCTTTGAAGAAAGGTAGGTGGCGAGTCGGCTAACACACTGGCAATCAATTTTTATAAGGTCGTATCCCTTTTAATGAGGAGAAAGCTTAGCCCAATTGATCTTCTCGAAGAGAGTTTATTTTCTTATTTCTATTTAAAATAATAGTTTTTGGCAGATGCATTCTCAGGGCAATATAAGTCTCAGACATCCCATCAGTGTGAACAGTTGAACCAAACATACAAAAATCAAATGAGATGGATGGATTTGAATGGAGGTTCAGCAGGATTTTCCATTGATAGGAAGAGCAAAAATGGCCCCTGAAGTATTTACTTGAGAAAAACCACGCACACATATAGATATACATATAATAGCTCTTCAGGGCATCTCCACTCTGGGTCAGATGGGATCATGCTGTAAGAGAAGAAATTACTTTGCCAGTCAGTATTAATAAACATGAAGTACGCATTTATTAAGTTGTTGAAAGTAAATGTTATAAAATCAGGGCTTAAGGGAGGAAGCTATGTTTCTGGGGACACAATATTAAGCTTCTTTCTCCCTTTTCTGATTAAACGAGATACTCTAGTGGGTGTCTTACTTTTTCTATTTCATAGGCTGTCTTCGTTCTTACATATGGAAAATGGTTTTTAACTACTAGTGAATAATCAATTTTTTATTACAATTTTATTAACAGTAAGTAATTAATCAGTTTCGCAATTTTATTTAGAATGTTGGTAGAAATATCTGGCTGCAATTTTTTTCAGTCCAAATGAAAATTTGTAAACCAACCATGTTTCAAATTGTCCCTTTTAACTGATGAACTTATTTTCTTGAGGGAGAAAGCTTAGAAAATTTTCTAATTAGTGCTAAGACCTGATTTTCTGTGGCTCACAGCTTCATTTATTCTACTTCTTCAAATTACGCTGTAGGAAATGTCTTTACAGCTTGGTGTTTTCTATTGATCTCTACAATTGTTGTCAGTAATTTAGAAGTTAACTGTGCAGTGATTTTTCAAGAATGCGCTGGAACCTTGAGTCAGCACACACTCCTTTCCATGAAGCCAGGGGGCAAAGCTTCTTGCAACGCCCCCGTCTTACGGCTCCATACATAAGAGTGGGGTGCATGGACCCCAATGGTCAAGTTCATTTCCTCCATGTAAACTCTCCTATTCTATCAGCCTGCAGTTCGTGCCTTAAATGCCTCTTCCTTCATAAAGAGCTTGAGAGGGGATTTGAATAGCTGGAGTTTACCTGAGAAACTAAAGATCATTAATTGGAAAGATGCTTCTGGGCAACAGGAAATTTTTCATTGGAATGGTTTCAAATCTAAGAAAGGAATTAATGTCTCTGTGGAAGAGGATCCCGTTTTCCTCTTCTGGTGTCCTTCACCATTGCAGTTGGCTGATTTAAGGCACAACAGAGGGAATCTGACTCCTCTCTCACTAACCCTCACAGTTTCTCTCTTTCTTTCCTTTTCCATTTTGACAGTAGTGGTGCCTTCTAGGGATTTTGGGGGTGATGTCTTACTTTATTTTTATGAGGAAAAGTTAAGGAATATGTTTGAAAGAATATAATGTACAATAGTTATTTTTCTTGATGTGCATCTGCTACTATCAGAAAGAGTTTTCAAAAATAAAAATTTTCATTTGTTAAAAGGAAAATGACAAATTAGGAAAAATAGTTACAATAAATGTGATAAAAGTTTGCTATATATATTATATATATATATAAAATGTATGTGTGAGAGAGACAGAGCAAGCTTATTATCTTACAAAAATATTAAAACTCCAATTGAAATAAGGGGAGAGGACAGGGGCAGATAATTCAAAGGAGGAATAGAAATATCTAAAAATCCATTGTTATTAATAATCAGAAAATTAATATTGAAATAAGATATATTAGAAAAGTTATCTATCATTATTATCATTTATTATCAGAATGGACTGATAAACTCCTATTTCATTCAATGGGTTATAATTCCTACTATACTTATTTTTATGCTTAAATTTCCACCAGATTTGGTCAGTGGGAGGACCTCCAAGCTGAATCTTGTGTCTTTTTGATGTGATTCCATCATTGTTTTGAATATATTCTTATTTTCTAGCATAAAAAGATATTTAAGGCTGATCCTGAACTTTTTCTGCCCCAGACCTGGAATCAACATTTCTACAAGGAGCTCTTGTTCTGTTAGTAGAGAATGGTATTTAGAAACAAAGATAGGTATTACATGTGCTCATTTGTTATGAGGCCCCTTTAGTAGTCAGAACTTCTGTGTGTGTGTGTGTGTGTGTGTGTGTGTGTGTGTATTAAAAATCATAGGTATCATGCTGATACTTCTGATTTTAATCCAATTCACAAAGTTCTTTACTTGCCTTTGTTCATTACACATTTGCATGTTCCTTCTCCTGCAGTGAGAACTCTGGTTTCTGTCAACATTAACACATTTACTCATTTGCTCATCCCTTCAAGGTATATTAAATAGTTTCAGAATTCATCCATTTTATCATCACAAAAACAAACCTACTAACACCATTCAAGATTTGTTTGCAATTCTTTTATTTTTTAGCTGGTGCTTAAAAGTAACTTGAGTGAGTTCTTTATTTCTCCTACAGTGTTTACATTATTTATTTGAAATAGTACGGTTCATTATTTCTGCTTGCTTTTAGCTTTAGATTGTGAGTTTTCCCCATCCTTGTTGGTTTACTTTTGTTTTTGGAATATCTAGGACATTAGCATACTTCCAAAAGCATATACAAATGTGTACCAGGTTTAATCAATGCTTCCTCTATCCTTTTCATTCCACTTCCTCTACCTCTATGTAGGTAATCAATTTTTTTTATCAAAAACAAGCATATTCTTGTATGTTTCCTACTTTCCTTTCTTTTTTATACAAAGGTAGCATACTATATGTACATTTTTCATTGATATAAAAATTATTCCCTATCAGTTTACAGATATTTTCTTCGTTACTTTTTACTGCTTCATCATACTTCATTGTGTGTTTGTACCACAGTTACTTCATTCAATCTCTTATGTTAGGGCTCTTAGATACATTTCAATATTTTTTTAGTTGCAAATAATGTGGCAATGGATAACCTCATATTGTTGGAGGTGTAATTTCTGGGTAAAAATCCTAGAAGTGGGATTGTTGGGTTAAAGATAAATGTGTACGCAGTTTTATTAGATATCGCCAAAGTCTTCTCTATTAGGATTGTATCATTTTGCATTCCCACTGGTGTTGTATGAAAGTGATTTTTCTCCCAAAATTCCACGAACAGAGTATATTGTCAAGCTTTTGAAATTTTTCCAATTTGAGGAGTGAAAAATGGTATCCCAGTGTAATTTTACTTTATCTATTATGAGTGAAGTTGAACATTTTTTTCATATGGTTAGAAGCATTTTTAAGTCTTTCTTTTCTTTGGTGAATTGACTGTTCATGACTTCTGCTCACTTCTCTATAGGATTTTTGTTCATTTATTCATCATTTTTTTTTATATCAGTGATGCTAGCTCTTTTTCTGTGATACGTTGTACAGATTTTTCTCCCAATTTGCCATTTATTTTTTGATTTTACTTGTAGTGTTTTATGTCAAGCAAATGCTTTTTATTTTTATGTAGTCAAATATATCAATTTTTCTTTTATTGCATCTGGATTTTGAGTCATGGTTAGTAAGTCTTTCCCTACAGCCAAGTTATACAAATTACTATGCTTTCTCTTTAGTATTTATATTCTTTCATTTTGTTTTAATGTACGTATCAGGAATGAATTCAATTTTACGTTTTTCCAATGGTATTAGTTGTTCTAATACCATTTATTAAAACACTCATCTTCATCTTAGTAATTTGAGATACTACCTTTATCAAATTTTTTAGCAAATACTTTATCAATTTTTTTTAATAAAGGAAAAATGTTCATATATAGTTGGATCTGTTCCTCAGTTTTTTATTTTAGTCCATTTGTCTGCCTGTGTAGTCATTCATCAATGTTACATTGTTCTGTGGTATCTTCTAATATCTAGGAGGGCTTGTACTCTCTTATGTCTTTTCTCTTTCAGTGTTTTCCAGGTGTTCTTGCATGTTTATTTTTCCATATGAACTTTAGCATCAGCTTGTTTAATTCTAGAAAAAAGTTTGTAGATATGTTTTTTATTGGGATTGCATTAAATTTATAAATTAAATTTAGGGGAGAACTGCTATCTTGATGATATTGAAATTTACTAATCAAGAACAAATACTGTCTTTCTACTCACAAGTGTTTTATAATTTTATTTATATGAATTTTGAACTGAACACTTCTTGTTCAGGTTGTTCCTAAGTATTTTATCTTTTTTGTTGCTATTGTAAATGAGTTTTCTCTTCTGCCATATCTTGTTTATTATTTGGATATATAAAGGTTGATGATTTTTGCATGTTAATTTTATATTTTCTTACCCTGAGGAATTCCTTAATTTTTGAGGTAGTTTTCTCATTAATTTGCTAGGGCTTTCTAGGCATATTAAAGTCTTCTGTAAGTAAAGATAGTTGTACTTTTTGGCTCCCAAGTCTTATGCCTCTGAAGGTTTTCTTTTGTCAAATAACATTGACTAACATTCCATCACAATGTTAAATACCTGTGAAAATAGTGGGAAGCCTTTCTTGTTTCTGACCTTAATGGTAATGCCTCTAGTCTTTACTCAATAAGTAAGGTGCAGGTTTCAAAATAATATGTATCTTATCATGTTAAGGAAGTATCCATCCATTCCCATTTTCTTAAGAGTTTCTATTAGGAGTGAATGTTACCTTTGTCTAAGTTGTTTTTAGCAGCTATCGAGGGAGTTATGTCATTTTTCTCCTTACAATTATTTAATACTAATATGGTCAATCATGTTAACCGATTTTCTGGTATCATATTCTTGTATTCCTTGTATAAATCCCACTTAGCCATGCCATATTATTTTCTTTAAGTGACGTTGGAATCTGTTCACTAATATTTTACTTAGGATTTTGCATTGATATTTATAGGTGATATTAGTCTATAGTATTAATTTTGGTGCTTTTTAAATACAGAATTTTGAAGTTTAAAAAAATTTTTACTTTCTGAAATAACTTAGGTAGCATTGGGATTATTTGGTTTCTAAAAGTTTGGTAGGTCTGTTTTTTAAAAAAGTTTTTTGGGAGGATGCAATTCTTTCATAACTTCATTTATTCCTTCTATGGAAATTGGTATGTTAAACTTTCTATCTCTACTGGAATCAATTTTCACAAGTTGGGTGTGGTGGCTCATGTCTGTAATCTTAGCACTCTGGGAGGCTGAGGCGGGAGGATTGCTTGAGGTCAGGAGTTTGAGATCAACTTGAGCGAGAGCGAGACCGCATCTCTACTAAAAAAATAGAAAAAAAATTAGCCAATCAATTAAAAATAGAAACAAAAAATTAGCCGGGTGTGGTGGCTCGTGCCTGTAGTCCCAGGTACTGGGGAGGCTGAGGCAGGAAGATCACTTGAGCCCAGGAGTTTGAGGTTGCTGTGAGTTTTAAGGCTGATGCCATGACACTCACTCTGGCCTAGGTAACAAAGCGAGACTCTGTCTCAAAAAAAAAAAATTTTTTTTTCACAAGTTGTATTTTCCTAAAAAAATTTTCCAGGTTATCTAAGTTTTTAAATTCATTTGTATAGAGATACACAAAGATGTCTTTTTTAAAAAATTTATTTTTAATTTAAGCTAATTTTATTTCAGAGTATTACAGGGGTACAAACATTTTGGTTACATAAATTGCTTTTGTATAGTTTGTGTCAAAGTTATAAGTGTGTCCATCACCCAGATAGTGCGCATTTTACCCACTAGGTGTGAATTTACTTATCCCCTCCTCCCCCCTTCCACCTAACTTGATTTCCAATGAGTTTTATTTCCATATGTGCACAGATTAATATAATGTGGTATATGTATGCCATGGAGTACTACTCAGCCATTAAAAAATGTGTTTTTACTAATAGCTATTTCATCCTTTTCATTTCTTAGTTTGTGTATTTCCACTTTTTTCTGATTAAATTATTCAGTGATTTGTGTGATTTGGTCTGTGTGATTTGTTAATTTTTATACAAGAACCAAAATTTAGATTTTTAAATTTTACCCTATTGTTTTCAATCCTCTGTGCCATTAATTTTCACTTTTATCTTTATCTGTCTTTCTAATGCTTACTTCTCATTTACTTTGTTGCTTTTTTTGTAGCTTTTTGAATTGGGAATTTTATTTAACTATTTCCATTATTTTAATTAATATAAATATTTAAGGGTATGAATTTTTTTGATCACTTCCTTAAATGTTTCCAACAGACTCTGACATGTCATGTTTGTATTACTAATAATATTCAGAAGCTCTGTATTTTCTGTTTATATTTCCTTTTACCTTTTTTAGATAGTTGTTTAATAAAATAAAAAAATTTCCAGGTGAGAAGGACTTTTTTTTTTTTTTCTGAGACAGAGTCTCACTCTGTTGCCCTGGCTGGAGTGAGTGCTGTGGTGTCAGCCTAGCTCACAGCAACCTCAAACTCCTGGGCTCAGGCGATCCTTCTGCCTCAGCCTCCCGAATAGCTGGGACTACAGGCATGTGCCACCATGCCCGGCTAATTTTTTCTATATATTTTTAGTTGTCCAGCTAATTTCTTTCTATTTTAGCAGAGATGGGGTCTCGCTCTTGCTCAGGCTGGTCTCAAAATCCTGAGCTCAAATGATCCGCCCGCCTCGGCCTTTCAGAGTGTTAGGATTACAGGCGTGAGCCACTGTGCCAGGCCAGAGAAGGACTTTTTGATTGCATTTTTTACTTCTAGTTTTACTGCATTCTGACCGCTGTGTGTTTTGTAATATTTCTATTTTATACAATTTATGGTTTTTTTTTTGTCAATATGTTGTATTTGTCATCTAACATATTACCAATTTGGGTGAATTTTTCATGTGTACACTGAAGAAATGTATTCTTTAATATCAAGGTGTGGTGTTTTATTTTACATATGTATTTATAGGATATATTCTATTGATTATATTGTTTAGATCCTCTATATCCCTATTTATATTTTTCTTTTTTAATAATTTTTCACTTGACTGGTTTTTTACTGAGAGTGTTGTGCCTAGAATTAAATTTTTCTATTATTTGTAAGTTTCCATCTCTTTCTCCTTATATTGTGAATAGTTTTTTATTTACATATGTGATTTTTGTGTTATTTGGTGCATAGATATTCATAACTACTCTATCTTCAAGGTGAATTCTTGCATTTAGCATTACATAGTGTATTTTTCTTGTTTAGTGCTTTTTGGCCTGAAGTCTATTTTATGTTAGGATTAAAAACTCTGCTTTCTATATACAGCAATAACATTCATCTGGTTTCAGGCAGATGGGAGGGGGGAGGAGGGGATGGGTATATACACACAAAATGAGTGTGATGCGCACCCTCTGGGGGATGGACACGCTTGCAGCTCTGACTCAGGTGGGGCAAGGGCAACATACCCAACCTAAACATTTGTACCCGCATAATATGTTGAAATAAACAAGAAAAAAAAACCAAAAAACTCTGCTTTCTTATTGTTTCCATTTGTGTTGTATATCTATGCTGATAGCTTTAAGTTTAATCTTTTAAAATCACTGTTTTAAAGGTGTCTCTTCTATATAGCGTAGTTGGGTTTTGCTTTATCAACCGATTTGAAAATATTTTTCTTTTAATAGGCAGTGTAAACTAATTCACATTTATTGGTATAACTGATATGATTGGTGTTAACTCTGTTATTTTACGTTGTAATTACTGTGTATATTATATTTACCATATTTCTTTCTGTGGTATATATTCTTGCTACTTTTTAAAAAGTTTCTTTTGGTATTTAGGAAAATTCATGTTTTTTCTGGCAGTTACCCTTGTATTCATAGTTTTTACAGTTCTTTTAATCACTTTCTTTCTTATTTGATTATTTACAACATTGTCAATATAGTCTGCTTTTTAATTTTTGCTTGTATATCTCTATATAGCTGCAATCAATGAGTTGTACAACACTGTCTTCCACTTTTTCATTTAGCATTGTTTTATATAAATGTTTCTTTGCCCATATTTCATATTTAACTCTTTATTGTTATGATAATATTCTATCAAATCAATATGTCAGAATGTGCCCTATTTTGGAGGTTTGGATTGTTTTTAGTTTTCAATGCTATAGTAATAGTAATACAAATATCTTTTAATAATTAAAAAAATTCTCTTTGAATGATTTTTCTCCTATTTCTTCTTAAGACTTGTTTCTTCCTTGGCTTTTCAGAAAGTCCTTATTATTTAGTTTCTGCCTTCTCTTTTTATGAAATTTTTTTAGCTGTTCTTAGGCCTCAGCTGTCATCCAAGTTCCTGAATCCACCCACTTGGGAAATTTGCACTTCTAGTCTCATTCAAGTGTTAGCTTTATTCGGACAATACTCAGGTGTCTATGTAATACATAAATGCAGTCCTTTATGAAGTACAGACTGTGAACCAAGATCTCTTTTAGGAGACACAGTAGTAAGTAGGATACAGTTTCTATTCTCTGTTCTCAAAGACCATGTAGTCTAGAAGAGGTTACAGGCATTCAAGTACCCTTGCAATAGAGTAATATGGTTTATGACAAAGAAGACACAAAGAAAGGTTGACCAATTCTACTGGGTGAGGGAATATCAGTAAAGATTATACAGAGATGGTCACATTTGGGTTCATATTGAAATATGCAACTACAGCAACAACAAAAATAAATAAATGGGACCTAATCAAATTAAAAAGCTTCTTCACAGCCAAAGAGACTGTCACAAGAGCAAACAGACAACCAACAGAATGGTAGACAATTTTTGCGTGCTACAAATCCAACAGATGGTTGATAACCAGAATCTATTTAGAACTCAGAAAAATCAGCAAGAAACAATCGAACAGCCCTATCAAAAGGTGGGCAAAGGAGATGAACAGAAACTTTGCAAAAGAAGACAGAATAGTGGCCAAAAAACATATGAAAAAATGCTCAACATTTCTAATCATCAGGGAAATGCAAATCAAAACCACAATGAGATATCACTTATCTCCAGTGAGACTGGCCTTTATCAAAAAGACCCAAAACAACAAATGTTGGCGTGGATGTGGAGAGGTAGGAACACTCATGCACTGCTGGTGGGACTGCAAATTAGTGCAACCTCTGTGGAAAGCAATATGGAGATACCTTAATGAGATACAAGTAGAACTACCATTCGACCCAGCAATCCCATTACTGGGCATCTACCCAAAAGAACAAAAGTTGCTCTGTGAAAAAGACACCTACACTCGAATGTTCACAGCAGCACAATTCACAATTGCAAAGATGTGGAAACAACCCAAGTGTCCATCAATATATGAGTGGATTAATAAACTGTGGTATATGTATACCATGGAGTACTATTCAGCTTTAAGAAACAATGGTGATATAGCACCTCTTGTATACTCCTGGAAAGGGCTGGAACACATTCTATTAAGCGAGGTATCCCAAGAATGGAAAAACAAGCACCACATGTACTCACCATCAAATTGGTATTAACTGATCAACATATAAGTGCACGTATAAGAATAACATCTATTGGATGTTGGGCAGGGGGGAGGGGGTAGGAGGGAGGAGGGGACGGGTATTTGCATACACAAAGAGTGCAATGCGCATCACGCGAAAGATGGACATATTTGAAACTTGGACTGAGAGGGGGAGGGTGGGCAAGGGCAACACAGGTAACCTAAACATCTGTACCCCCATATTATGCTGAAATAAAAAAAAAATTTCAAAAAAAAAAATTTTGATGTATCTTTGTTTACTGTCACCTATAGAGATGAAAAAAATAATGGTTTGTGAGATTTAACTTATCTAAATTTTCTGTGGAGGAAAAATTATTGGAATACAAAAGTTATCAAGCAACTAAGGGCTTATTATTCAATAAGCAACTTCCAAGATAGAATTAGCAATGCATCATCTGAATTTCTGTCTATCTGCAAAACAACAGACCTAGTTTAGAAATGTTTCAATTGTAGCAGGAGTCATCTGTTCCACTACTCCTCTTCTCCTTCCTCTCGGTGTGACGGAAAGAAAACCCAAAGTGTCAATCATCTTAGTCACACTGTATAGGAAGAGACTTTTGGTGTGTTTGGCTGCAGCTTGGTCTAGCTCTTTAGGTTTCGAAAGAAATCTGATCTATCAATGTTTACGTCACTGGAACTCGTATCTCCTGAACTCACTGAACTATTTTTCAAGTACAGGATCATATTCGAAGTAAATTATCCACAGTATTGCATTCAAAGAGGTACACAAGATGACAACATAGAACACATGTATTGAAAGGGGTGCACAAGATAATCCATGGAAGCATGGGAATAAAATGTTACAACTTCTTTCTCTATTTATTTTTATCTAAAAATCTAAGATAAGTTAGCTTTTAACAAAATCTGACTTATAATTCAACATTAGTGGCCTCACCAGGCCTACATGTCAGAAGGCCACACATCATGCATCACTTGACGACAAGGATATGTTCTGAGAAATGCGGCCTTCAGCGATTTTGTCACTGTGCCAACACCAAGGAGTGTACTTACACAAACCCAAATGGTCTAGCCCACTTCACACCTAGGCTGCATTGCATAGCTTACTGCTCCTAGGCTACAAACTTGTATAGCATGTTACTGTACAGAATATTGTAGGCAATTGCAGCACAATGATATTTGAGTGTCTAAACATATCTAATCATGGAAGAAGCACAGTAAAAATATGGTATAAAAGATAAAAAATGATACATCTGTATAGGGTTCTTACCACGAATGGACTTTCAGGACTGGAAATTGCTGTGGGTGAGTCACTGAGTGAGTGGTGAAGGAGTATGAAGGCCCAGGACATTACTGTACAGTACTCTAGACTTTATAAACACTGTACACTTAGGTTACACTAAATTTATTTAAAATTTTTTTCATTCTTCAATTAATAAATTAACCTTAGTAATTACATTAAATTAAATTACTGTAACTTTTTTACTTTATAAACTTTTTGATTTTTTTAACTTTTCAACTCTTCTTTAATAAAACACTTAGCTTAAACATAAACACACTGCATAGCTGTACAAAAATATTTTTTTCTTTATATCCTAAGTCTATATGCTTTTTTCTATTTAAAATTTTTTTTACTTTTTAAATTTTTCTATTATAAACTAAGACACAAACTCACACATTAACCTAGGCTTACACAGGGCTAGACTCACCAGTGTCACTCTCTTTCACTTCCCCATCTTATCCCATTGGATCTCCAGGGACAATAACACAAACGGAGCTATATCATCTATAGTAATAATGCCTTCTTCTGCAACACCTCCCAAAGGACCTGCCCGAGGCTGTCTTACTGTGTTTATATAAGTAGAAGGAGTACATTCTAAAATAACAATAAGAAGTATACTGTAGTAAATGCATAAACCAGTAACATAGCTGTTTACTATCACTATCAAGTATTACCTACTATAAGTAATCGTATGTGCTACACTTTTATAAAACTGGCAGTGCAGTAGGTTTGTTTACACCTGTATCACCAGAAACACGTGAGTAATGCATTGTGCTATGAGGTCATTGTGGCTATAGCATTGATGGGCGACAGGAATTTTTCAGCTCTATCATAATCTCATGGGACCACCATCACATACGTAGTTCGTCCTTGACCAAAACATCATTATGTGGTGCATGACTGTACTAGTGTACCCTATGGGAAAGCAAGAGCTCCATAGTATCACGGGGTGTACGATGGCACTTGTGTTGTGTGTATTGAGATGAATTATAATCTCTGTGCCAGGTTAAGTAGATTTATAGATTATATTACCAACTTTTATTAATAAGAAAACCAATGCTCACAAAATTTCAACTGGATTAGATGGTTTCTTGAAAGAATCCATAGATTGAAGAGAAAACTAATTATGGACATAAATATGATTTTTTAAATAGTAGAGTTGACATGTATCCTTTTCCTTAGTACAAGCTCCGCATCAGGTTCAATGCAAAATAAAAACAATGATGATCTACTCAAAGTGAAAAGACAATACCCCCAAATTTGAAATTGTTAAGAAAGCTATTTGAAATAAGGGCTGCTTAAAATAATTATGTTCTGCTTTTAGGACACCTATTACAGTCAAGGTGTAAAGACACAGAGTAGGCGTATAAAGACCAAATTGATGATAGCAGTTTTCTCCCCAATATTAAAAGATTTGCTGATAAGAATAGATTGATATGAAATGTAACTTCTCAAAATTTCAAGTCATTTTTTTAAAAGTAGGATGTAATGACCATACTCCATAACTTAAAATTTAAGTAATATCCTCAATATAATCTCTCCATCTCTACTGTGGCCTAAATTGTGCATATAGTCTGCTGAGAGCATACATTCACATACGTGGTAGGCAGAACAATGGTCCCCAAAAGACTTCCGTGTCCTAGTCCCAGGAACCTGTAAATAAAGCACTATATGTGGCAAAGGGGAAAGAATGAAGGTTGCAGATGGAATTAAGAGTGATAATCATGTGGCCTTAAAATGGACAGATTACCCTAAATTGTCCAGGTGGATCCAGTGTAATCACTAGTGTCCTTAAAAGTAGAACAGGGGGCAGAAGAGGGAGAATCAGGAGACAGCAGCCTGAGAAGGAATCAGCCTGACGTTGCTGGATGTGAAGATGGAGGAAGGGGCCATAAGCCAAGGAATGTAGGCATCCTCTAGGAGCTAGACAAGGCAGGGAAACAGGTTTTGCTGGATTTTCCAGAAGCAGTACAGCCCTGCTGACACCTTGATTTTAGCCCAGTAATGCCCATTTCAGAATTCCGACTTCCAGAACTGTAAGAAAATAAATTTATGTTGTCTTATGGCACTAAGTTTTTGACAATTTCTTATACAACAACTAAAAAGTAATACAAGAGAGTTCTTTATTTACACATATGTATATTTGCAGGTACATACATAAACACACCCACACCCCGAAGGCAGAGCCCACCAAGAACTAGAAAGCTGTTTGTTCACGGATACCTTCCAAAATATAATTTAGTAAGAAAATGTCCCAACATTAAGAAGCCACCACTACCACATGCTGACAAGGAAAAAAAAATTACAACAAATATAGTAAAGGCTTCACCCCATAAGACCTCAAATAAATTAATGAAAAGAACATCGAGTTAACAAATGAGCAAAGAACTTCCGCAGATAATTCACAAAAGAAAAAAAATGACTAATAAAATATGAAAATGTTTCAGATAAAGTAAAACTATTGCAAAAATAAATAAATGAAGAGATGCTATTTGTTTATATTCTTGGCATGTATTTTTAAATGGAATAATCCTATGCTACTAAGGGTATGGCAAAGGGAGCATTGTCAGTCTCTGCTGTGGTAGGATAAGAGATGATACAAACTTTTTGAAAAATAATTCAATAATGTGTAAAAAAAGTCATAAAAATATTTAATGCCACTTCTGGTATGATAATTCTACCTCTGCCAATCAAATCATCAAAAATACGTAAAAAATATTAATGTTCATCATATTATTTATAATTTGAAAACAACTTTCGATAATAAAATGTTGATTAAATACATTCAGTATGCTTAAATGGTGTAAATTTATGGGGTCATTAATAATCAAGCTTTTGAAGAATATTAACTTGGGTCATAATAGTATAACTATAAAATATCACAACTGTGAGAAAAAAATTGGGAGGAAAGTTATTAGTTATTATTCAGAAAGTTATTAGTGATGAGTTTATGGGCCATTTCTTTCTTCCATATATAACTGGTTTATTGAATGAGCTGGATTTGGCAGAATTTGATTCCCTTTATAGCTATTAAACATTAAAATAGTTACATTATTAGTAATAATGAATACTAGTGCAAATTGCTCAAGAGTCAAAAAACAGTCAAAACTTTAAAATATACATTCTGAATAACCTGTGCAGATTTTAAAACATAAGAACCATAAGTCCCAAATCAAAATCTAAGTGAAATATCTAGAAATTCTTTTTCCTATTCCTGTGTATGTTTTAAAAAGCCAGTAAAGCTACACAGAAATGAAAAGACTCTTTTAAATCACAGCTTTATATAAAAATATTTTTTTCCTATTTCAAAGTCTTAGAAGTTACTACTATGTATTCATTATCTATTAGATAATATTGTGTCTTTCTGGAATTTTGGCAAAGATTCTTAAAGTACATTCTTTTCTCCTTTGCAGTTGGTTGGTTTTGTGTATGCCTGTTATGTGATCAGTATTTCCATGGAAGAAGAAGACACCTGTAAGTACCCTTATATCTACCTGTGAGTTCATTTTGGGTGAGATATGGCTTCCAAAACTAATCATTTTGGAATCTAAAACTTTCATATTTGAAATCTAAAATGATTTAATCAGCATAGTAAAGTTATAATCAAAAGCTGACACACTGAACTGCACCCCGATAAGGCGACACTAAGTATTGAAACTCTCAATCCAAGTTGTGGGATCATGCACAGAGACTCAGAGTGTACAAACTGCCGTCATGTCATATCTTTGCAACCTTTCATCAGAGACCTAAATATTATGCTGAGTAGATAATCAGCAATTGTTTTATCTATTAGCAATTGTAAGTATACTAGCGGCAGAATTTCAAAGTCATCTGTATGTATATAAACTAAATAAGATGCTATGAGGGAGCTAAAAATTACAACTTTCAAGGTAGAATGTAAAAAAAAAAAATACAAGAGATGCTAAAAAATAATTAACAGGATGCTTAAAAGCTAAGCCATGTTTTAGCAGAACACCCAAATAAAAACCATACTTTGACCTGAAGTTATGTGATAGACATTTAGCAACATAGGTCAACAAATGGCACTTATTGAGCACCCACTAATGGATAAAATACTCCTTGGCATAACCCTGTTATGGGCTCATGTACTACCAAAGAAAATTTTAATTTACTTTTAAAAAATAAATGATTTCAGATAAATAAACTGCACCTAACCAAACCAAAGATTTGGTTATATCATTGCATTACTGTCTGAATTGTAAAATGGACTCTAACCAATGAGACTAAGTAGCTAGCCATTTAACTTCTTTCTGTTAAATAAAACATAACTTCAAAGTGGTCTGATGAATGCTCCATACCAAATAGATGCAATGCATGGTATATGAACTGGAATCCAGTTGACAATAGAATCTCCTCTCAATTTATGTGACCAAATGAAAGAAATATTAGACACTGAGATTACACCTATCAGGCAGTAAAAACATGCAAATGGATTGCATCATATATTTTATGCTTACTGCGGTATTTTTTTTTAAATGCTAGATAAGCCAAAAAGTTTTTAACACTTCAAAAGTGTAGTTGTAATGACAACACTTTTCACTTTGAAGTTAACTTCAAAAACCGTATTTTCAGGAGTCTTACTGGTAGTTCCGCAATCTAATGAAGTTAATGTACAAAAAGTCAGCAGCATGCTTCCAACTCACAGCTAAGACAGGCCACACAGCCAAAAGCAATGGTTGAACGTGAACTATTTTAATTGGAATTGGGACTTAAAGGAAGTTACTGGAATTAGAGCCGAATAAATACTTCAAAAAACCCTGATATATTGATAAGTTTCAGCTGAATCTTTTATAAAGCACTTTTGAATAGGTATCATAAAAAAGGTCTTCTTTCTTTTCCTCCTCACTGAACTGGTTAGAGGATCTTGAAAGATGCCAATGCACAGTTCTACATTACTGTGGGAGAAAAGGCAGATTAGTCAATAGTCTTGTTTTATCTAGTAGAATAAATATATAAAATACTTTTCCTGGAGACTTATGATGTCAAGTTAAACTGAGAAATGCAAAATGACATGCAAAATAAGAGGCTCATTTAAATGGGTAAATGTTTTTTTTAATATTCTATCAGTCTTCTTTTAGAGTAATAATGTCAGTGTATATAGGTTGTATTGCTACTAGAAGATAATTGCAATTTCATTGACTTTGATGTCTTTAATTAGTTTAAGTTTCTCTGTAGAAATCTCTGAATCAGCTATTTTAACACCCATCAAACTAGGATTGAAGCAGCTGCTAGCAGCCTATTCTATTAATGGTTTAATTTTAGTGTTTGTTATTAGGGCCATACATTAAGTTACTGAGAGACATCTGGATACAGTAGTTGTATTGCTATCAATTCAAACAATATTTAGAGTCAGACCGAGCCTTGGGTGCTCAAAAGAAAGTACATATGACCAAAACAAAGCAATCAGAAACCTTTAGTCTGATAGTTCTCAACTGAGGGTAATTTAACAATTTTTTCATTGAAAGAAGTAGAAATCAAAAGTGCAGATATAATTAAATTGTTCCAGGGTCTTCAGAAGGCAGATATGAGCAAAAAGGAATGTCTGAACCCAATTGCAATGATCTCATAGACTGGTAAAATTTGTGCCAACACTTAGCTTTAGGTGCAATAATGAACTGCCCTTTGCCTGTGACATTACCAATCCACTGCAAGGAAGACATGTCCTTTGAATTATTTTTCCAAAACATACACATAAAATAAGGAAACAATACTGGTAGTTTTCCAATTTATCTAAGTATACTTCTGGAATGTTTATTCTGAAAATATGTCAGTTTTCTGGCAGACAACATATCATTTATAATTTTGATTCCTATTTGAACTAATGAAAATCTCTGCATTATTCAGAATGCAAAGCTAAGCTTCCTTCTTGGACTGATAGCTGTCAGCTTGCCTTAAAAATTAATAACAGCCACCGCTTCTCTCCTTTGCACTGCTGAAGTCGATCTATGGCACTAACTTTTCAGACGGACGTTTCCGAAGGGTAATAAATGCTTGAGGAAACATTTATTTCCAGCCACCCATCTTCTGAGTTACCGCTCGGCCTCTTTTACTATTTCTTATAAAAATTATGATTGCAGGTCAAAGACAATGAAATAAAAAGCTCGCAAAAGGCAGAATGCTAGGAGGGGTCAATACTTTCCATCATTTGTTCTAATGAAAAAGCCTATTTATATCGCTTTCTTTCATTTTTCATTTCTTTTTTTAAATATATCAATCTCTAAGAACGCTTTGAAAGACTGGAATCTTTAGTGTAGGGATGCGGAGCTTGAGTCTGGTGTCTGAGACCACTCGGCCACCCTGACACCCTAGAGACCAGGTCTTTGGAATCTATAATCATAAAAAACTGTCAACATCTTATTTGTGAATCATCCACTGAAATGAACTTGCTGGATTGTTACTACCTTGTCAGACTTACAAAAAACAATGTTTTTCACTCAAGGAAGTGAGGAGGCAAGGCACAATATGCTGAAAAATAGTGTTGTATAGACACCACCAGGCTTTTTCAGAGGGTCTGTTGATAGCACTACTCCTTCTGGTATTAGGTTGCAAGTTGTAACCGGACCATTTATTGGGGCTCACAAAGGCTAGTCTGGGTTGTCCATGTTGAATGAAGGGAGAGAAAAGTGTATTGAAAACCCTAACTGTTTTTGAAAAGAAAATGTAGGTTCAATATTTCACATTGAGCAGCTCAAAATAGCTCTTTATACAATCATCTGGCCTTTGCTGGTGTACTTTTGAGGAATTTTTCACTGGAAGGAAGCATGACTATTGGAAAAACGTTCCGTATCTCTACTGTCCTAGAGGCACTCTGCTGGTTAGTGGTCACGTATTTGCCCTTCTGCCCGTGAATGCCTTCTAAGACGATAAGGTCATACTGCCATAGTAATGATGTGAGTTGAAAATTTTTTAAAACACAATCTCCTCCTAAGAATTTATGAGAAAAGTTAAAGGGAGAAAATTCAACTAGTTTGTTAATTTCCAAATATCCCTTCCTTGATTTAGAATGTGTGGAAAATCCTCAGAGAAGTAAAGTGACCACAAGGTCAGGGACTGGGGGAAGGAAGCTGCAGAGGCCTGGATGATCCTCAGGATGGAAACTAGTCCACTG
>CAUYSK010025646.1:0-72311 GCA_963575035.1 Avahi laniger | reverse complement strand
ATTAATTTCTTTCTATTTTTGGTAGAGACGGGGTCTCGCTCTTGCTCAGGCTGGTCTCGAACTCCTGAGCTCAGAACGATCCACCCACCTCGGCCTCCCAGAGTGCTAGGATTACAGGCGTGAGCCACCGCGCCCGGCCTCATACACCTATTTTTTAAAAAATTATGCGTTCTTTTTTTTTTTTTTTCCTACCTGGGATCTCAATTTAATTGGGATATGCATGGTAACAAAATTTCTGAACACAGCATTTACTGGAAAGAATTGTTATTGAGGTTTTTGTGATAATATGTATATATGCATTTGATGGTAGTGGACAGGTGTTTATTGTACTCTAAAGTACTTGCTAGATACTGTGGCAGTTGTGGAAGGAGTATAAGAGTACCTGTGAACTAGATTATAAAGTTTAAGATTGTATTAATGGTAGGTAAGGAGTGTGCTATGTGTGACTGTTTGGGTTTGGGGTTTATTTCGGATTGATGAAAATGTAAACTGAGATTGTGGTGATGGTTGCACAACTTTGTGAATATACTAAGACCATTGAATTGTACACTTATGGCCAAATTTTATGGTATGTGAGTTAAATCTAAATAATGATATTTAAAAAAAAAAGACCTTAATGAATTTGCAGTGCTGAAAAGATTTCAGAATTATTTGTGATTCCCAGCTTTCCTTTTTCCAGTTTTCCAGCTCTCCCAAAGCAGTTGCAGTGAAAGACACAGAATAGCAAACATTCTTATCTTCTGGTAGTGGGGAAATGCTGAGTAGCCCCGAATTTGTGCAGGGAAAGTTGTTTACACAGCCTGAGTCTGTAAGCTCAGAGATAAGAAAATCACACCAGGCTAAGGCCCACTCAGGGAAAATCCTACCAGAGAAATGGCCCTGCCCGCCTGATGGAAAATCCAGGATTTCCTGATTTGGTCCCTTAAATTGTGGACCATTCTAGGCCATCATCAAAGTAGTAGTCTAAAGTAAGAGTAAAATTCTGACACACATGACAATGTGGATGATCCCTGAGGACATTATGCTACGTGAAATGAGCCAGTCACAAAAGGACAAGTACTGTCTGATTCCAGTTATACGAGGCATCTAGAGTAGGCAAATTCATGGAGAGAGAAAGCAGGGTGGTGGTTAAGGGGAAGGGCAGTTAGTGTTTCATGGGCACAGAGTTTCAGGTGGGGAAGGTGAAAACGTTCTGGAGATGGACGGTTGTGATGGTTGCACAGCATTGTGACACTTAATGCCTCAGAGCTATACACTTAAAAATGATTAAAGTGGTAAATTTTATGTTGTGTATATTTAACCACAATAAAATAAAATTTTAAAAAGTAAGACTAAAATCACTTAGAGGAAAAGAGAGGGTGGGACCAGAGTACTTGGATTCCCACCATACTGGGCCCCCTTTTGGTGGCCTTGCCTCTGCGGCTGCCCTCTGGGTGTCACGGGGACGATGAGGATGCCCAGGCTAGTCTCAACCGGCACCACCTCCTGGCTAGTCCGCCAGTCACTCTCAGGGCATCTCCTGTGTTCCAGATACTCGAGTACCTTGGCACTGGGGCAGGATGAACCCCCGAGGCTCTTGTAGTCCAGAGGGAGTTTGGGAAAAACGAATTTGCTTAAAAAATATAGTCAGGTTGCATTGTGCTCCTTTGTCGTGAGAAGTGTGGGTGGTGTTATTTGGGTAGCACTTGGGGAGTGACCGTCAGATGTCTGGAAACTTAATGTAAAGTAGTAAAATCAACACCTGGTTGAGACTTGATACCTGCAGACATACTCTTTTAAAAGACAGAGCGTCTCTAGAAGAACGAGACTTGTCTGTAGTAAAAATTCTTCATGGGATGAAGATCCTCCTGGTGTCAGAGGAACTGTGGGGTTTTGGTGAGGAGCCACCAGCCTGAGGTTCTCTGCTGGCTACAGTTTCCTGTGGCAGCGTACAGAGACACACAGCCAATTCCTTAAGGAATTGATGGACGAGTCATGGAAGAGATTAAAATACAAATGTGAAACAATACATGCTTACAGAGCGTTGTATAAACAAGTGAAAGTGAATTTACTAAGAACAAATTATGGAAAAGAATCATGAGAGTCTGGTGGGCCAGGGACCAAGAGCCCAGAGACATTAGTTTCAAACACATTCTTTGGCCCCATCAGTGTTTTTAGAGAGGGATCATTTTCAGAGGCAGCCTTCATCTGTTAAATAAGTTCTTTCCTGGGGGGAGCGTTGGGGAGCAGTGAGAGAGAGGTGGAGTCAGAGGTGAAATGGGGTAAGGATGTAATATTTTTAGAACAGTTTGAGATACAAAGTAATTTCCTGAAAAGATTAGTTTATTCTTAAATGAAATCTGAACTATCTGTGGTTGTTTTCTTACTAATGAAAAAGTCAGAGCAAACCCGACCGGTTTGGAAGAGCCGTGTCTTGAGCACACTGGAAAAAGTTGGCTTTAGGATGAATGAGGAGGGATCCATTTTTGTGGAATACCTTGTTTTGTTTTGTTGTTTTTTGTTTTTAGAGACGTGGGTGGGGGAGTGATGGGGTCTTGGTCTGTCACCCAGGCTGGAGCACAGTGGTGCAATCACAGCTCACTGTAGCTTCGAACTCCTGGGCTCGAGTGACCCTCAGCCTCCTGAGTAGCTCCTGAGTAGCTGGAACTACAGGTGCACCACCGCACTTGGCTAATTTTTCTTATTTTTTGTAGGGTTGGGGTCTCACTGTGTTGCCCAAGCTGGTCTTAAACTCCTGGCTTCAAGTGATCCCCTTATCCTGCTGCCTTGGCCTCCCACAGTGCTGAGATTACAGGTGTGAGCAACAATCCAGAATATAGCAAATTTTGAAAGGAAATTTAGAAAAATCAAGTGCTAACAATTATTAACCTAATGTTGCTAGAAACAAATCCCTTGTTTTTTCAAGAAGAGAAAAACTAAACAGCGATACAGCAAGTGTTACAGTCGGTGGTCCCAAGGACAAACTGAGCGGCACACGGAGAGTTGGAGAATGAAAGTTTATTTGCCGGCAGGCTCAGAGCGGTCTCTCAGAGGGGTCTTGCCACCAAATTCTGAGCTCCATCTACCCAATTTTTCACACTTTTATTAAGTTGGGGTGGTCCAAGGGGTGGGGTGGCTAATGCATGCCAGGTGGTAGGTTAGTTGACGGGCCAGGTAATAGGTTAGTATTATGCTGATGCTGGTCTTCCATGAGAGGTGGGGGGGGTCTCAGGCCCACCAAGTAATAGATGGGCATTTTCCTTATCAGCAGTAATGACACTAAAAGTGATACTTCTTTCTTTTCACTTGCTCACAATTCCATTATCATTAACCAATTCAGGAGCCATTGTAATGGGCACTTTAAAAGAAACTACTAAAGAGTGACCTCATAGTGTCTAAGAGTGTGTATACTAATGAGTTTATACTGGCTAGTATTGTGAGAAAACTGCTGCTTGAACCTGGTGTGGTGCTGTTAGAGACAAATACAACTTTACGTTTCATAAGGAAGGTTAATACTCTGTCATGCTTCTAATTTCTTGGCCTTTAAGGAGAAGGTCACAAAATCTTTAAAAAAAAAAAAAGTAGTGACTGTCATTTGCCTTTTCCCTATAAAAGCAGGGAAATTTCTTTTTAACATATATTTTCCCCCAAATGACTAAAATAATATGTACTCAATACAGAAGATTTGGAAATTAGAGAAAATGGAGAAGTTTCTGAAAAAAATGTCTTTCTTTCAGGATGACTGTAGGTTTTGCTTTGGGGTGAGAAGTCCCTGCTCACTTATCTCATCCTTAGCAGACCTTCCCCTGCCTCCTCTCTGATCTCTGGAATTTGGAGGATTTGCGAGACTGCCACCTGGCCTGCTCTCCCCATCAGCTTCCGGTCTTTTCCATAGGAGCACCAGGAGCTTTCCTTTGATTCATTGTTACACACTGACTTCTGTGGTTCTGGTTAATAGAATGCCTGCCCGCAGCCCCTTGCTTGTGAACGTGTGCTCCCAGGGTTTGTTTCCAAGCCTGAGGCTTGATGGTTGGAAAGCATTTGTAGAGGGAAAGAACATTTGTTCTGGAGGCACTGGGTTCAGATCCTGCCCTCAGTTGAATGATAGCTGTGAACAAGTTAAACTAGGGTTTGCACATATGTATAATAAGTGATAATAATTCTTAAACAAAATTATCTGATTTACCTGGTGCACAGCAGGCTCTCAGGAAGAGTTTTCTTCATGGATGCGATACCCGCAAAAACCTGTTTGTTTCTTTCATTCACAAATGTGTATTGGAGGCTGAGATGGGAGGATTGCTTGAGCCCAAGGAGCTCACGTGTCCAACCTGGGCAACATAGTGAGACCTGGCTCTTAAAAAAAAAATTATAGTGAGCACCAACTGTTTGCCAGGCCTTGCTCTAAATACTGGAGACCAAAATAGAAGGAAAAAAATCCCTGCCTTTGCGGAGTTCAGATTCTTACAGGGAAGTAAGTGTTACACAAGATATTTTAGATCAGTGGTAAGTACCAAGAAGAAAGTAAAGCTTTGCGGGGAGGGAATGTGGGAAGTGTGTGTGTGTGTGTGTGTGTGTGGTCTTTGTATATACATAAAGAGCGCTTAGAATAATGTCAAGCATTCAATAAATTTTAGTTATTATATGCGTTAACACTGTATTATCTCTTTTGTTATAAAACTCAGAGCTTTAAATAGAAACTGGAGGGGCCACCTTCCTGGAAAAAGCGTTCAGTGCTAGAAGCAATAATTATGTAAGTGCCGTATTTGGAGCGTGCATGAATGTTGAGGCCTCCCCCCCATCCTTCTCATACTGCGCTGCTCTCTGCAAATCTCCCAACTCCTTTCCTCCTCTCCCTTTTTTTCCCTGGGGCCATTTTGGAGGAATAGGTTTTAAGACAGGAACCACAGATTTGTATGTAACAAAGGCTTTCTTGTGTTATTATCTAGGGAATCAACAGGCAAAAGAAAGACACATTCTCAAAGCATGGTCATGTTTCTAAGAATGTACTTGGATAAACGGAAGAGGATAAGAAATCTAGTAAAGGTGTGGTGCGTGCTGATCGATGGGGAAAAATAAGGGTATAGTGCTTTCCCAAATTCTAACCATATCTTGTTTAGTGACTAAATTTGGGTTTTGAAAAATACAGAAATTGGTTCAGGGATGCGGTCTTTACCGTATGTGGTTTATACCTGCAATTTCTTATTATTTCTTAGTGGTGCCTTTTTTTTTTTTTTGTTCGAGACAGAGTCTCATTCTGTTGCCCTGAGTAGAATGCTGTGGCATCAGCCTAGCTCAGAGCAACCTCAAACTGCTGGGCTCAAGCGATTTTCCTGCCTCAGCCTCCCGAGTAGCTGGGACTACAGGCATGCGCCACCATGCCCGGCTAATTTTTATTTTTTTTTTAGTTGTCCAGCTAATTTGTTTCTATTTTTAGTAGAGACTGGATCTTGCTCTTGCTGAGGCTAGTCTCGAACTCCTGACCTCAAGCAGTCCTCCCACCTTGGCCTCCCATAGTACTAGGATTACAGGCGTGAGACACTGCACCCAGCCAGTGGGTTTTAGTTTAACAAATAGAGATTCTATTATGAGTATTAAAAATTATATTCATACTTCTAAAACGCTACTGAAGGCAACTGCTAATTATCTCAGTTCACTGTACAGTATTTGTACATTGGTTTAACAGTGGTTACTACTAACAAGTCATTTTAATAAATTTCCATTGAAAATACTAGAATTGTCCTTCCACCTCTAAAAATCAGAGGTCTAGAATTAAAAGGTACGACGTTCTCTGTTGGTTTTAGTATTTTGTGGGCTAAGTTATCTTCTAAAATCAGAAAAACAATGTAGTGGAAAATTCTAGGAGTTGGGTGGATCCGGGGCAGATCAGTCTCTCTATCTCAGTTTTCTCGTGTGTGAAGCAATTATTATTTCACGGGGTTCTTTTGATGATTAAAATGGATTAATATATGTGTGTCTAGCACAAAGTAGATGCTGAAATTAAATCTGATTGATTTGGTGTCTGTCAGAAACAGCTTGTTCAATTTTAATATTGATTTTGAGAGCCTCTAGTCAGATGGCCCAATGGATACACATTAATTTTTACTGTTAGATTTTTAACTTAACATTATTATTAAACACCAAGTTTAATAATACTAATAGTAGTTGTAATAATAGTGATGATGATCGTAGCCAGCCAGCCTTTGTAAAGTGTCATATGTGTGTTATCTCAGTGACTCTGAACAAGGGCCCTCAGAGGGCAGGAATTTTTATGTTCATTTTACTGACAAGAAACTGAGGTTTAGTAGATCAGGGGGTTTAGAAAATAGTGAAAGAAAAAAGTTATGGTAAAAGATTACTTTTTGTTGATGAAGATAACATGAGTTGGAAAGGCATGGGAAGTTGTTCATAAAAGGTGGCAGTCAGAGGTTTCTTCTTTAAAAGATTCACATTTTTTGAACCAGAATCTGTTTCTTATCCTCTTGTCACTACACCACCTAAGGGCTCTCTGAATGCCGATGGAATGGAATCCTACCGGTCTGATGTATTTGCTTAGTCTCCCTGAAAATTCCTGGGGAGTTTCTAACCGCCTTCTTCAAGTCTAGCTGTTTACCTGGGAAATAACTGGATTACTGCAGGTTATTCTTAGTTCCCACAGGAGTGGGAGTCCAGCCTGTACACTGTGTTTTGCAGGGAAGGAAATAGGCTGGCAAACCACAACAGACAGTTTGGTCGGCACACACCCGGGGCAGGCCTGCGACGGTTTGTGTCACAGGCCCCCTTTATTTGGGATCCCTGATGTCTCCAGGCTCTCTAGGCAGCTGGAAACCTGCAGCGAGTCGCTTAGCGATTTAGACCTTTTGACACACCCAATACTCCAGTTATCTGGAAGTAAAAACTTTAAGTCGTAGAATGCAACATTACTTTTTCTGGTTATATTTGTGCTTATTTCTCTGTTTGAATGTTGACATGTTTGTGCATGTGGAAAAAAGATTATTGATTTCACAGTGTTTTAAAATAAGACCAAAGAAACATAACAAACTAAAATGAGAACCTTGATTGGATCAAAAAACAGTTTTCAAAGATATTTTGAGGACAGATAGGGAACTCTGAATATGTGATGGATGTTGGATGATATTAAGGAATTATATTTGATTTTCTTAGGTATGATAAGAGTGTTTTGATTATGTAGGAGAATGGCCTTATTCTTAAGAGATTCATGTTTTAAGTAGATAAGGGTAGAGTGTCATCATGTCTGCAATTTAGAATATGGTTCTGCAAAAATAAAGCTCACCTCCTACACAGGAGGTATTAAACCCAGTAAGGGACCACACTTGGCCCAGTGCCTAGCATGTAACATAGTAGTGCACATAAGTAAGCATTTGCTGAGAGGCAGGGGGAGTCACTCCAAAGAAACCAGTTAGCAGCACTGTTACCCTGTCTTTACTCTACACTGAGTTCCTCAAGGGCAGGGTCTATCTTTGAATCTTCCCAAAGCACCTCGTACAGTGCTGGATACTCATTAATCTCTATGGAATGAACAACAACAAAAAAATGTGAATAGCACAGGTGGTACAATAGCAGTGACTATTTGAAGGGGCCTGTGCTGTTTTCCTTGCAGAATTGCCACCTGGCAGGAATCCAGGGATGAGGGACAATCTGTCAGGTGGGCATTTTCAGGAAAATGAGACCGAGTTAGTAACATCTGAAATAGGCATGGCAGGGCACTGGGAGATCCAGCCTAAATCTCCAAGGCCATTGTATTTTTGCAGAAGATAAGCAGGTGCCATTGTGCATAGTGAAAGCTGAGCTTTGTGGAAGATCCCATCCCAAACCTCGGAATTTGGTTTGATCTCAGGCTGGGCCAATCAGAAATTTTAAGAGGTGGGCTTGGGGTTGCTCTCAGGTTATGAAATGTTGAAGCTCATTCTTAGGTGGTATTGTGAAGGAAAAGAAAACTATTTTGTGCTTAATTTATTGCCTATTGCTCATATGCATTTTACATTGTTCAATGTTTTCTCAAGATAATGCATCGAGAAATAATAGCTGTAGCCAACTTTCTTCCCCTAGTACTAAGCAAATACTTATGGTGTTTAGGCATAGAACGGAATTATTTACAGAATGCTGATTGCTTATTTTCTGTTTTAGGATGAAACAAATGGGGCACAAAGAAGGAAAATAATTTTTTAC
Organism: Avahi laniger; assembly: GCA_963575035.1. NCBI lineage: Eukaryota > Metazoa > Chordata > Mammalia > Primates > Indriidae > Avahi > Avahi laniger. The sequence goes on along the minus strand of CAUYSK010025646.1, from coordinate 64,145 downwards.
TTGCTATGAATTCGAGATAGTTTTCTTTCTCTTTTCTTTTCTTTTTTTTGCTTGCTTGCTTTTTTTTGAACTACTGAGTTCAGAGTGGTTAACTGAAACAGACTCTAAAAATACCCGTTAGCAGCATGCTAAAGTATTTTCTCTTTGTCTAAAATTAGCCAGTTTGAACTGTGTACTCTAGTTTTCCAGAGCTTTTCATTAGGTGCTCTTGCTGCTTCTTGCTATGGTGTTGTGCGCTCTGCGTAACATGTTTGATGGGGAAGCAACCTAGGAGTGACTTTATCCTTTACAGAAGAATTTACAAAGCTGTTTCCAGCTTAGACACCACCTCCTCCAGGGAGCCTTCCAAAGATGTTTCCTTCCTGTGCTCCCTTCTCTGTCACCTATCACTTCGTCCTCTATTAGTGCCACTTTTCATGTCCCACCCTGGCCCTGAAGGGCAGAACCTGTTCTCTGTTCACTGTCGTATCCCAGTGCCTCCCACAACTATTCAGTAAATATTTAGGTGCTTAACAAATATTTGTCGATTGTCAAAATTGGTCCATTTAAAGCAAAAGGAGAGGAAAATCTTATTTGTTGGTGGTATCTGCAAAGAGATTTGTCTTTTCACATGAAAATTATGGAAGTGGGGACAGAAAAAGCAAGAAAGTAGGAGCAAAGTAGTAGAGAGCTAATGCCTCAGAGTGTTGACAGGGCCGGCTGTGCTAGCAGCCCCTGGCTGGGTAGGAGAGCCAGATGAGGAGGCTGCACTGGGCTGGGGGTGGGTCTGGAGGAAATGAGGGGTGGAGGGAAGAAGGTAATCAGCTGCTACTTGCATTTTCCTCTGCAAAAGGCATTTCCAAGGTGTGTTTTTGTTTTTAAAACGACATCTGTGCTTTCAAAAATGTGGTTTATCTGCTGCAATCGGGCAACGGATTTCTTTTGCGAAAGTGGGTGTACTTAGTTAACAGTTTTACTTGTTAATTTCTGAAATAGTTTTTCAGTTATTTGGTATGTGTGTTTTCTATTACAAGTTCTTTGAGAGAAAGAGGGGCCATAGCTTATATTTTAGACTAATAGAATTTCTCTTAGAAATGTTCCCGTTTTATAGGCGTCGGAGTATTCAAGGAGAACCAAATTTCTTCCTGCTTTCCTGCCTGTGTCCTGAATCATTTGAGAAGGAAGATGGGAGTAAGGCAGACAGCAAACTTTCCGTTTCGCAGTGATAACAGATGGAGGTGATGCTGGGGAACGTGGCTGTCTCCTCCTGGGGTGGGTGGGGGCGAGGTTTGGCCATGCAAGCTCACTTTCTCCTTCCAGACTCACTGTTCCTGTTCTCCTTCCCTATGAGAAGCAAGAAAGTGACACCTGGGGGACCGTACACTTTCCCGAGGTCACACAGCTAACTGGCAACTGATTTTCCTTTGCGCTCTAAAGGCCATGTGGTGTGAGCAGAAAGGGCGTGGTTTTGGAGTTGGCCCCGCCTTGTGTTCACATTCTGCCTCTGTGACCTTAGCCTGGGTTTATGCATTTATTCAATGGGGTTAAAATTTCTTCCCCAGGGGTTCCTAGGAGGGTTACATAAGATACAAAATGTGTTGAATAATCTGAACCGGTGCTTGGCACTCCATTTCCTCAGATTCAGCAGTGCAGACACCACGCAGGCCAGCGTGGGGCATGTTCCTGTATACCAAACCATTACCAGTCCTTTTGTTCTTTCTTTTAATCACCCTTGTTTGGCACCTCAGAAAACTTGGTAATTGGGGGTTGGTTCTCGGCAGAGTGGGACTTGAATGTTGACTGTTTTAATTTTGATCTCTTGGAAGGGGAAAAAAAGTTTCTAAGGAAGTAAAGTCATAAATTGAAAGAATTTTATATATTACACACACCCTAGAAAAACCTGGGTTATACCTGGGACTGATTTTGCAGTCAGGCTTTGAACTCTGTGGCCTGCTTAACCTCGAGGAACAAATGCCTCTCAATTCTAAATTGTTAGGCGTGTGAGAGGGCTCATTCTGAGCTAGCTCCTAGGAGAGAAAATTGGCGACTTAGGTCAAAGGGTGAAAAAAGTGAAGCCTTTACATCTTTTTGTAAGGGATTGGCCCAGAACGTGTAAAACACGATGCAGGCCTTCTTGTCTTCGTGTTTCCTTAGACGTCCTGAATGAAACAGTTCCCCTGTCCTCAGGGACACTCACTCAGGCTGTGCCACATGTGGGGAGGAGGATGTGGCTCTAAGCAGCACACATCCTGTGTTTAAGGCTGCGTGTGTTGACCCTCCTTTCTCAGCGTCTGCTACTTGCTTCCTGTCCAGAGCTTTAGCTTCGAGTGTGTACGGCTGTGAAGCCCTGTCCACACCACTGTGAGCGCGTGGTTGTTTCAGACTCCTAATGCTAACGCATTCATTAAATGGAATTCAGTTTCTCTTTTTCTTCTCCACTTCCACTCAGCCTTTTACTGTTAGCAGGTTTCCAGTCCAGCCTTGGGAGCTTGGCTGCAGCTCTCCTTCCCCCTTCCCCTGGCTGCTGCAGGCTGACCTCACCCCTGGTGGAGTGTCGGGGGCCGGCTGGGCCGCTGACCCCCAGCGCAGAGGAAAGGTGGAGCAGGAGGGCGCTTCCTCCTGGCCTTGGACTTCCTGTGCACACCACTGCGGAGGAAAAGGAGCTGGAGGGCGTGTGAACCCTCAGGTTATACAAGCAACACTCTGCACAACAAAGAAGAAGTAAATTGCTGTAGATTACCACCTCCCCCCCAAAGAAAAAGAATGCTGGCAGTTCAGTTCCAGGGCAGCTGGAGGGTAGCTTTTATTTATAAATTGGTCAACTGATTGGTGTTTAAAAACCTGCCTTTCCTTCGGGCACTCATTGGCAGTAGCAATATATATTTTTTAATGGCCAGAGAAGCCGTTTTTATTTCACAGATTTACAATAGTTTATCTCTACCTAAGGGAGCTCTGGTTTGCTCTCTCTATCAACTTTCATAGGTCAGTTTCTGTAAGTGCCGCTGGTGTCAGTGTTAAGGAAACAACCGGCCTTGCAGCACCAGTGCCTCTGTTCTCAGCGTGGTAGCTGCTTGTTTGTGGGTGGCGCTCACCCTGCAAGCCACAGTCGGCACTTCAAAGTGGTGTTCAGTGATGCTGGCAAAGTACGGAATTGCATGTGTTTATTTTTGTTTCCAAGGCTGTTTTGTTTTTTAATACATGAAAGCCTTTCCCCCCCTCCTCTAGAGTTTACTTTTTTTCTGATTAATGAAGTTGTATAGACTCTGGAAAAGTTTTTGAAAATTTTGTAAAAATTCTGAAATTTTTTATAGAAAGAGAAAAGGGGGGCCCATTCCAAATCTCACCGATCAGGCATAAACACTGTTAACATTTTGGCATATTTTCTTCCAGTCTTTAGGCAATTCTTTTTTCTTTACCTTGTGTGTCATATTGGATATAGTTTCTCCTCTTTTTTTTTTTTCCTTTTCATTAAAAACTCTTCTGTAGGCTTCATGTTAACAGCCCTTGTATGGCCCTTACGATATGAAGATATTTAGCAATTTCCTTAATGCTGCACATATAATTTTCTAATTTTTAAATTAATTCCTTGTGGTCCCGGCCAGATTACTAATTCCCCAGTAAATTGCCAGTTATGTTAATACCCCACCCTCCAAAATTCAGATTGAATATACTGTATCAATACTATATCAAAATGTCTAAGCCTCCAGAAGCCAGCAGTGGGTACACGTGGGGATTTTTCAGCGAGTGTTCAGTGTCCTTGTCCACAGTTGTTTCCTCTTTTATTTTTCTTGCTTGGCTTTACTGGCTTTGAATCAGACAGACCTGAGTAGGAACCTCATTTAGCCCCTCCACTAACTGCATGTCCTCAGGCAAATGAATCCTTCTAAACCTCCATTTTCCTATTTGCAAAATAGGGATGCTGGTAGTACCCAGTTCCAGGGTTATTGCAAGAATCCAGAGGCAGGTTGCAAAGGGCATGGTGTAGTGTCTGGAATTCAGGGATGAGAAGATTCCCCAAGGGGAGCTAGTGCTACCCTCTCCCCTCCTCTGCCCCCTCCCAGGAATTTGGGCTGGCTAATCCTGCCCTGTCTGATTTTGGACAGGGACCAGGAAAGAAAGGGAAACAGAACAGGAGAGGTGTAGTTAAGAGGACCCTTTTTTTCCCTTCTAGGTATAGGAAGTTTAAATGTTTCAGACTGTGCCTGGGCCCTCAAAGACAAGTGTGGGTTGGTGCTGGGCTCAGTGAAGTGGGCAAAGGGCACCAGGTCCTTGGCATCCTCTCTACCAGGGATCTGCCCCCACTGGCCCCTCCTCTTCTGGTCTTCCTGTGAGTGTGCCTGACTCACCCCAGGCCTTCTGACTCTGATCACCCTGTATTCCTGACCTTCTCCCCATGACTTACATGTTTCTTACCCAATCTACAACTGAGTGGGGAGGAATGGATAGGGTTTCTGTAGAAAAGTGTAGCTTCAGAAATTGGTTTTGTGAGAGTCTTCCAGGCACTAATCCACCTGATTTTTTTCTTTTTTTTTGAGTCAGAGTCTTATTCTGTCGCCCCACCTGGAGTGGCATGGCATCAGCCTAGCTCACAGCAGCCTCAAACTCCTGGGCTCAAGTGATCCTCCTGCCTCAGCTCCTGAGTAGCTGGAGCTATAGGCATGTGCCACCACACCCAGCTAATGTTTCTGTTTTTAGTTGTCCTGCTCATTTCTTTCTGTTTTTAGTAGAGACTGAGTCTTGCTCTTGCTGAGGCTGGTCTCAAACTCCTGACCTCAAGTGATCCTCTGGCCTTGGCCTCCCAAAATCCACCTGATTTTTATTTGAATTGCTCTGTCTTATCTTTTAATTACTCCAGAGTAGTTTTACCTCCTTGATAGGACGGAGGAAGGTGATTCTATTGTCAAATTTGACACTTGTCCCCAAGGCTGCATCAGAAGAATGAGGACAAGTGGCTTGAGGAGAAGGAAAGGGAAGTTTATAATTTGCTGGCAAATGAGGAGGATGGCAGATTCTAGTCTTAAAGTACTAACATCCTATCTATAAGCAGAAATACAGAGCTTTTAACTGGAGTTTTCAGCTTGGGGTTATTGCTGTTTAACTATATATTAACAGCTGATGGTCCAGATCTCCTGCAAAGACAAATCTGGTGACCTCTGCCATTTCCTGCAGTACAGAGAACACTCCCCTTCCCTTCTGATTATTGGCCTCTGGGCAGGGATGCAGGTTTTAATTCCCAAAAAGAATTGAGGGGGATTTTGAAGACACAGCTCCTGAGATATTTTACCCCTTTTTAGGCCATTCCCTCTATTACAATTCTTCAGCTAAAACCAACACCTGGATTTGCACTTTTGAAAGAAATGGCTGCTGAGGTAGAAGTGGATGGGCAGATGTTCTCCATCGGCCCATTTTGTGCATGTATCAGTGTCTTCCTGAGAATGGAGGGCAGCAGAGGAGTACCTTTCTTTGTTCTTCATCACGGATTGCCCCAGGCAAAGGAATGAGTACTTGTACACTTGGTACTTCAGCCAGGCCTCTTAAGGGCTATGAACAGACTTCTCAAAAGAGGCATCTTGAGTGGAGTGTAGGGCAGAGGGGAGGAGAACTCAGGACCAGAGGAGGATGGATTGAGTTAATGGGATCTAGAGTGATACAAAACACTTTAACCTCTTGTAGCCCTCTTCAGACTTGCCAGTTTGTCTATTTTTTTTTTTTAAAAAACAGTCATGGTCTGGACATCTGGCTTGGAAGGACTATTGGTTCTCTCCTCTACTCTGTGATGCTGACTGGACCTCAGACAGTATGAAAGGGAGCTGTATCAATGTACTTGGACTGGTGTATTAAGGAAGCTGCAGTGAGTTAAGAACTGAAGATTTACAAATCCAGGCCTTAAAAGAGTTAAATGTCTCTCTCCCTGGACATTGTCACCCCATTCAAGTTGTTGTCATCTACATTGCAACTCGGAACCCTGTCACCCGAAAACAGAATCAAAGTTGGTTTTAAATCTCCTTTTATTATTTAGTGACAACTTAGACCCGTTATAATTGACAAGGAAGAAGACACCAAATATCTTTCAGATAAGCTTGTTTCAGATAATTTTTCCTGGAGTGCTGATCTACAGAACTTTCAGATTTTCTGGAGTCTCTCTGTTCTATCTTCAGATTAGGTTCCAGCTGGCAAAGTGGTCACTCCGTTTGTTTGCAGGCCTCTGCCCTTGATTTTCAGATTCCTGCTGTTGGTGGAGCTGGAGCAACCAGGAGCCTGCTGGGTTTCCCAGATGGGCTCCACCTGCCTCCTCTTTGGTTGCTGCGCATTCCTTCACGCTTCCTGTCTGGCTCTCCTCCAAATGGGCCTGTTCATTTCCTTTCTCTGGAACCTCCCCATATCACCAAGGTTCAAAGGTTCCATAAAGGATATGGCAGTCTCGAGACCTGAACCTCCCAACTTTGACCTTAGTAAAAACCTCTAGTTTTTTTAAACCTGGGCTAATCTGAATTAATGAACTGCAGCTCCGGAGCCGTAGTTGTAATTGCTGTTAGCAGAAGGAAATATATGGCTGGTGGATGACCCTTAGGGCCGTGAACAGTGAGATGTTTTAATCGAGAATTTGGGATGCGCATCGTGTCACCACTCGCCATTGTCTTGTCAGTCTCACTTCCCTCCTGGCTTCAGTGTTCTCGTATATTAACTTTTTATTTTCCTAATATCTGGTGGACTTACTTGATCCAAGGTGGTGTTGTAGATAGTATGGAATATTAGGAAACTTACTGTTAAAAGGGACCATAGTCCAATATCCTCTTAATTATCAGGGAAACCCAGTCCTTGAGGACTCACCTTCCTTTGAAAAACCTAGGGACACACTGGTTCCACTGCAGTAGAGACCTCAGAGGACGGTGTGGCAAGAGTGCCGACCCACATGTGACCACATTCCTTTTCTAATGATCAAAGCTGATTAGCTGGATTTGGATGTGCCAGGCTCTGAGGCCTCTAATAATCTTTTCTTTCTTACCTAGCTCGCCTAGAATTTGAAGAAAGTTAAACCAGTTGTGAAATGTATCACCTTTTAGAAATGAATAGCATCTTAATTGACTCCCTTTGAAAACATGTCAAACTGGGATTTCTAAGTCTGAGTGTAATCTGGTATGGGGGGGGAGGTGGCGGGGGTTGGGACCTCAGGCTGGGGCACTCTGGGAGACTGGTCTACCTCCAAGTTTGCTTTCTGGCTCCAAACAAATGAGTGGCTGTTTGACTATTGGCACACTACCCGGTTTTAAAAGTACAACCATATAGGGTATGGCGGACTGGTAACCAGGGGGTTTAAAAAGTGAGGTCATGGAAGGTCCAGATGAAACTCTTTTAATGTGTATCACAACTGCAATTAATCTTATTAACATGCTGGGCCAGTGCCTGTTTCGCTGCCCCGGGTGTGCGAGAGTGTTTAAGGGGCATGCTTTGAAGGACTCTTGTTCTTTGATGATGCACATGGATAACAGAAGCGTATAAAACTTTGTGTCTGGTATTATAAAGGCCTTTTGTATGCCTCTGTAGATCCATTCAGTTTGGAGAAGCGAGCAAAAAACTTCATGCAGATTGATGAGATGTACAAAAGAGGATGGATTGCGATTGCAGTCTTGAAGCAGTGGGCTCTGTGGCCAGATTGGAATCAGTTGGATAGGAACAGAGCCCTCCTCTGTGCCCAGTGCTGAGCTAGCTCCTGCACAGTATTCTAGTTGGGAAGCAAGAGCACACAGGAAACAGCAAACCTTAGAAGGTACCTTGCTGCTAAATCTGAATCATTCGGGTAGCATGGGGGTTCCGAGGGTGGTTGTGGTTAGGATGGCTTCCTGGGTGGGGTGGGTACTGAATTCAAAGGATCACAAGGTGAGGAGCGGGGTGGGGAATGCATTTGGTGCTCTTAGTGGGGGAGGGTTAAGCTTGCGCTGACTAGTAGGGCAGTACAGTGGTGGTAGGTTAAGTTGGGGAGAGTTTACCAGCAGTGGATGGTACACTTTGGTTTCTGTGCGTTTTCTTGCTGTCTTATTTTTCTTACAAGTGTAGTTAAGAGAAGGCTAGCACAGTCCTCCATCCTTATAAGGTTGCTGCCTAGTTCTATTTCTGTAGTCCATTTTTTAGAAGTCATCTAAAAGACTCACCTAGACTCCCCTCTGCTGTTCTTTTTGTTGTTGTTTAACAAGTAATCTTGGGAACAAAGAGGTTAGTTAAAATTGTCAAGTTCCATAGATAGTTTTGGGGTGCTGTTAATCCCCTAATGAATACAGAATCTGCCAGTTAAGTGAATAAGAGAAAACATTTATCTGTTCCTTTATAATGTACTCATTTGCTCGTAAATAATGAATGCCACACTCATAACATGAATAGTCTGTTTTCTTAAGATTCTTCACTGGTTTCTTTTTGTTTTTTTTTTTGAGACAGAGTCTCACTCTCTTGCCTGGGGCGAGTGCCATGGCGTCAGCCTAGCTCACAGCAACCTCAAACTCCTGGTCTCAAGCGATCCTACTGTCTCAGCCTTCCGAGTAGCTGGGACTACAGGCATGTGCCACCATGCCCGGCTAATTTCTTTTATATATATTTTTAGCTGTCCAATTAATTTCTTTCTATTTTTGGTAGAGGTGGGGTCTCACTCTTGCTAAGGCTGGTCTCGAACTCCTGAGCTCAGAATGATCCGCCCATCTCGGCCTCCCAGAGAGCTAGGATTACAGGCGTGAGCCACCGCGCCCGGCCTGTTTCCAATACATTTTTGATACAAGGACTTTTCTCCCCCCTCCCGGTAGCTTCGCATCTTTAAGTGACTTTATTATAATTTTAGTGTTAAAAAACTTACTGTAAAGACATAATAAAATCAACTCTAAGGATGGGATTTGATCTCAGCATAGAAATATTAACACTGGAGTGAAAGCAGAAAAAACCTCTATAATTAATTGTATTATTTTTTCATTTTTCTACATAATTTGAGTGTTTTAGAGAATGAGGTAATCCATAACATAGTGTCTAGAGAGTTTAAAAATATAACTGCTGTGATTAAAAATATAGCTACTGTGACTATTATTATTAAGCTTTATGATTTCTTTCTATAAAAGAATATTGGTTTATAATATATTGATTTAAATGTCCATTTTAATGTTACATATTTAATATACCAAATTTAGCTGAGTAATTCTGTAGCATATATATGTGTATTAACATGTATAATTTGCTCAGCTTTGAGACTTGACTTCGGAACAAAAGGGAGAGGGTAAAAAGATACTCTGATTTTAATACTGCCAAACTTAAAATTTTGTTTTAAAAATCCTTTACGCAATTTCATGAAATTCTCCTCAAGCCTGGAGAAGCACTCTACGGATTTATTGAGCGTCAGTACAAACTAAATAGTAATGAGCTCATTTTCATAGAATAAAACTTATTATAATTCCAGCTGTTGAAAACTTGCACATCTGGCTGCTGGCTGCAATACAGAGCTCTGATCTACTGGTGAAAAAAAAATCCGATTTAAACTGGTAACAAAAGGCTCTTTCTGTGACATTTAAGAAACTATTTTCTGCGGAAATCCATGTGTGAAACTTAATATAAAGCTAAAATATGACCAAACTTGCTCACTCTTTACGACATTTGTACCCATTTATTTTAAGAAAATGAAGGTAAAAATAGCTTGACAACACGTATTCTGGTTAGAATATAGGGCTGTCCAGAAGGAACTAATATTTCAAGGCCAAATGCGAGAGTATGGCAAATTAGAGTAACTCATCACAGATTCTGCAGAGTATAAGGCACTGGTGGGGGTTGGGGGGTGGGGTGGGAGGTGTTGGCTGTTCCTTCAAAGACCAAGAGTATATAATGCTCAGGAAAATTGAGGCAAGGAAAGTAAGTTTCTGTGGCTCCCAATTAAAGAAAGATTTGAGGGCTTTTATTTATTCATTCATTCATTCAATAGTATGAGGCATATCTTTACAATTAAGGTAGAGTTAAGAACCAGCACACAGCTTTTATTCCCTCATTCATGCACTCACTTTTTTATCCAGCAGTTACTAAGCAACCACTACTTCAAGCGACAAGGTTCATCATGTGTCTTGCTTTCACACTATCTTCTGTGATTTTATCACAGCCTTATCCACTGTCAATTATAATCGCTCATTCTTAGGTCATTCTTGCTTCCTCATTTTCTCTGACACTTTCTATCTAACACATCACCAAATCCTTTCTACTGGGCCTTTCTACAGCCTCCACCACCGCACCCTTGCCCAAGCCACCGGCTGTCGTGTTCCATCTAAAATACTACAATAGCCCAACTGGTCTCCCTACCCACCCTGCCTTTCACCAGTTCTCTGCTTAGTAGCGAAAGCGATGTTTCTAGAAACTTACATATTCTCAATCCATTGCCCCAAACCCTGCAGTTGGCTTTCTCAAACACAGAGGAGTAAAGTCCAGAATCCTAATGGAGGCTTATCTGGTCCTGCATCTTTGGCCCCAGCTCTCCAATCTCTGTCCTCACCTCCTGCCAGTCTCCCCATCATTTTCAGTGGTTTGCTCACATTGGATTCCTTAGTGATCTTCCAATGTGTCAAACATGTTCCTGCCTCAAAGTATTTGTACTTGCTCTTCCTTCTGCCTGCAATGCTCTTTCTCCATATCCCCTAGCTCACATGGCCATGCTGCCTGCTGTCTCTTCGCTAAACTCTCACTTAGCTGATGCACTTTTGTGATATTTTTTCCTTCCTTTTCCCATCAGGGGTGTCTTTGTTGCCTCTTCACCATCCAATCCATCCTCTCCCTGTTTAGACAGAATGACCTGTCTAAAGCACAAATCTAAAGCAGGCCCTCTGCTCCTGTACTGTCTTTCGGTGGCCATCGCTGCTTACAGTTGGAATTATTCCACACTCATGGGCTTAATAGTCTAATCCTAACTACTCTTTTGGTTTATTTCTTCTGCACTGCTCAACATGCACTTTATGATCCAGCCACACAAGCCATTCGTTCTTCTCTCAACTGCCAAAACGTCTATACTTTTTTACTTGCTGCATGCTGTCCATCCTGCCTGCCCTGTGCTCACCTCTCTCCTAGAGAAGTTCTACTCCAGAAATTCACAGTCAGAAGATGAGTGTGAATAGTATTCCTGAAGGAAAAAAACTTAAATCTGTTGTTGAAGAAGGAGGAGACATTGGATAAATAAGAGGGAGGAAAGAGGGCCTTCCAGACAGAGTGACACTTGAACAAAGGCAGGTGGGAATGTAGCTCCCGAATGTGCTGCTTCTTGGGATTTGTTGAGGTGAATTGGAGAATGCAAAATAGAGAATATGAAAACAGGAATAGAGAAGTCCAGTTGTAGAAGCTACGCATGGGCATGGGACAGGGGCTTGAATTGACCGGGGTCCTACAGAATACTATAAGTATGAAATAAAGAGTACATATAATGTTCCTAACATGATATTAGGCATATAAGTGTCCCTCAATTTGCAGAAGTTGTAGTGAGCAGTATTGTAAGTTTGTAATCAAGGAAGCGACTTCATGAAAGCAAAGTTCTCCAACTGGAGCAGATGGGAAATATCTGTCCCAAGGAAATCACCTCCAAACCCAAACCCAAGGTAGGTTTTTGGATTTGATGAAATTACTTCAGAAATCTACTTCTTCCAAATATATCTAGTCCTAGTTTTAATTCAGTTGACACACTTTTGGGGATAGTCTTATGGTTTTTCTTCTTTCTGTTTTCTTTCTTCTGTTTTGGGTTTACAAATATATTATGTAAATTATGATATTGAAACATGATTTGTTATTTGCCTGAAATATACTTATAGCCCAGTGAGTATATTAAACTTGCCATGTACTCTTTCACTAAACACTAAAATAGATCAGTCCAACCTTACACCTTGTGACAGAAGAATAAAGATGTATATTTAACTTCAAACTATTGCATTATAAATGTCTCTAAGATTTAAATATAAGAAGGGGTAACATTCCTTCATCAGTAAAACCTTAAGTATAAAGAACTCAAGTCATGGCAAATGGCATGTCTTAATGGATTAAAGAACATTTTCCGTGAACCATGTAGTACGCAGGAAGTATAATACAAGTGCTGGCGATGTGTCTGGAATGTCTACATCACTTTAGAGTCCCACTGCGGCCTTCAGACTTTAGAGACTTGTAAATCCCCGGTATGTGACTTTCATTTTTTTAAAGAAGCTGACTTTACAATTCTCTTGAGTACTATGATTTCTGCATTACAAAGAGTGACCGATCAAGTAAAATTAGGATCGGTTAAGAATGCTTAGTGGGGTGGGTGAATGGTTTTTGAGAGCTGCAAAAATAAAACTTTCCCTGCTTAAGAAAGTACTGGAACTTTGGAGATCAACTATGATGTTGGCAGCTAAAAAGTCGTAGATGATAAATGCAGAGGGGTAGCTCAAATCTTTAGATAAATGTTCATGGTTTAGGAGTGGGAAGGGTAATGGAAATCTAAAGAAATAAGACAGGTTCATTTTATTCAGTGCTTCCTTTGAAGTGTATAGGCTCTCACTTAATTCTTTATAATCTGTTTTCTATGGGTTGCACTGCTGGTCATCTATATAGCATTCTTCTTTTGCTGATTCCACTGTTCTAGAAACTGTCTGCAGCAAGACTGGCTACATGATTTTCAGGGCTATTGAAATACAATACAAAAATGCAGGGCTCCTCATTCGTAAGTAAGGAATTCAAAATGATGACAATAGAGCATTGAACCAAGCATGAGGTCCTCCAAAGCATGGGGCCTCATAAAATTACACAGGTTGCACGCCCAGGAAGCTGGCCCTAATCTGCAGTCAAACAGCAATAACAGAACGCCTGGAGTCACCATGTCATACACCATTTGTCAAAGTATATTCAATAGTTTAATTAAGCTACTATATGGTACTATTTAACCAACATCATTTCCAAATAAGCTTAAACTTCATTCCAATTTCTTTAGCCAATAAAAACTGGGATTTTTTCCCTAATTATAAGGATCGATTAAATCATATTTGGGGGGAAAAGTGTTATATTTTGTTCTTTATTACTTTTGTGCATAGGAGAACTGCCACGAATGTTTTGTATTTATTGAGTACTGTTCTGGATGCTGGTGATATACAGCAGTGAACAAATCAATGTCCGTGCTCTCACGCAATTTATATTCTAATGGGATGTTTTGTACTTCAGCAAAGACATCCCAAGTATTTTTTAAAAATATGTAATGGAAGAGCTTTTTCTTAAAATAACCATGCTTTTAGTTTCAATGAGCTTAATTTTGGTCGGTAAAAATAAAAACTCTCTTTTTTTGGAGAAAAACATGATGATTTAAGGCAATTTGACTTAGTAAATACTCTTTAATTAATTTATATAATTTAATGAGTTTAATTATTAGAAAAGTAGGAAATCATTGATTAGAAAATGCTTGAGGACTGAGGTAATTTATTATCACTTTTACTTAAATGTGTCAGTAATGTCTTGCAGTTTTCTTCTTATGACCTACGTCCAAATGTTGGGTGAGTTTTCCAAAATCTTTCATGATGTACTTCTTCCTTAGTGACCATATACAAAGTAACTAGAGACAGATGACAGAGAGATAAATATATGATACTTCTTTTTATGACAATTTCAAATTTTCCTCCTCTTTTCTCTCCTCTCTCTTCATTGTTTCTTCCTTTCCATAGAAAGTTGCCTCGCTCTTTGGTTTATTACTTGATTTGGCAGTATGTCCGCCCATAATTTTATGTTTAAGATGCTCATTATGTACATAACACATTCTCATGAATCCCGGTGGCTTTGTGAGTATTTGATTATAAAGAAAGGCTCTGTGAATTTCTTTTCCTATCATATATCCTCCGCTTCTGGCAGTCCTATTGATCTCAGCTAGCAGAAAAGTACTCAATCTGTCAAACCAATAACTTTTATTTCAGATGTTCATTCTGCATTCAAATTTCATTCTCTTAGAAGTACTGTATGTTCTTTCTCATTATCAAACTCTATATTGTGTTGCTAAAAAGAAGAACAAGTATTATTGGAATTTCAAGAATTGACAGAAATGTTACAGTTTTATTTTGGACTCTTAAATGTGATTTGGAGTTCTGAGGTCTGTGAAAGCCAAAGAAATATTTATCTAGCTATTTATATGCTTATTTCAGTAAATAATATGCTCTTATAAGTTGCAGTAAATTCTTATCAAGAGATGTAAGAAACAACTTCTATAATATGCTCTTATAAGTTGCAGTAAATTCTTATCAGAAGATTTAAGAAACAGCATCTATTTCTATAGCATTTTACTTAAAAATTGACCTAGTGGCATATGGTCATCATGTTTCCTGCAAGCATAGCCCAGGAATTCACTTTTAATAAAGAATCTATTTAACTTTCAGTTAAGGAACTACTAATAATCCCCCAAAAGCCTGCTGACCACAGTCTGAAAGTATGAAGTGTTCTTTGGAGGGTTTTGGGTGTGGACTGAGAGACACACTTGCATAATATTCAGTATGTCATCATCAAGTGATGTTTACAAACCCCAACACTCTGGGGATGTGTGTAGGCTTTAGCAAGCAGATGTTAGCCGTCAAGGAAAAAATTATGACTGCTGCCTGAAAATATTCCCTCTTGCCTATCAGTTACATACAAGATTGTCACGATCTCTTCTTACTGGTGTGGGTAATGTGCCTGGTTGACAAGACAGTTAATCCAAAAACAAATTTGAAAGTCGTAGAAAGAAATCCTCTATATTAACTGACCATCTAAGAACGTTTGGTCCATTTTTATGAGTGAGTTTATTAATTATGAAAACAAAGCCTAGCTGTGGGCACTCTAACAATACTATTTAAAATGATTATCTTAAACCTGGTTTCACATAACGTTTTAAAAAAAGAATCCAGACTCTCCATCCTGCCTCTCCACTTCTCTAAATACACTTGTGTGTCTCTTGAAAACACTAATTGTATCACATAGCAACTACAAAAACATACTGACTTCAAATTCTCAGAAGTGGAAAAAGATAAAATATAATAAGATATGTCTGTTGCTTTGATGTATTGATTTTTAGAGAGCAAATCTTTGTCTCTAAATAAAGTATAAGTTTTTCAGGCAAATCAAGGCAGTTTTTCCATTACAACTAGTTAGAGCTATTGGACTTGTACTAATATAAGTGGGAAAACAAAATTTAAAAAATAACTTAAGTGATATTTCTTGAGAATACTCTTAATAGGTCAGATTCAATAAAAATAAGTGGACAACTAATGGATACTTTTACTTCTGAAAGAGTAATTTTGATGGAATCTTATTTTCTTGGGCCCTTATTTATATATAAACAAATTCCATAAGTAGCATAATTTATTGACAGTTCTGAGGTTTTGAATCAGGATTACTCTATGCTCAAATCACCATTGCTTTCAGTAGTAAAATTGATATTGATGAAGCAATTATTTAGCATGAGGATGGTTAAGGCCTCTTGTTTTTGTTTTGTTTTTTTCATACTTCCTACCTTAAAAAAATTGTCTTTAGCCACTGTAACAGAAAAGGAAGTTTGGGAAGAGAGAAATCACATCCAAATTAGTCATATATATCATTAGAACAGGATAGAAAAATCTAGAAATATACCTGATTACATTTGAAAATTTAGTATTGGATAGAATTTAATATATATGACTAAATGATTAAAAGACCTTTTGAAATAAAAGAAAAAAGGAAAATCTTTTTGGTGGATTACCAGATAGCCAAATCTAAGAGAGAAAACTAGATCCATTCCTCACAACACACACAAGAATAAATTCTAAATAAATTAGCAATCAAAATGTAAAAAATGAAATCATACAAATCTCAGAAGAAGCCTTATATGCAACTTATATCACAAACAAAGGTTTAATACCCCTAACGTGTTAAGAACACTTAAGTTTCCAAGAGAAAAAGCCCAACTACTTGATTGACAAATGGGTAAAATATAACATATGAGCAGGTTCTTCATAGGTGAAGAAAGTCAAATAACTCCTAAACACATAAAGGATGCTCAACCATGCTCATGGTAAGAGAAATACAAACTAAAAATACAGATATATCATGTCTCACCTAACAGAAGGAGCAAAAAGTCAAAAATTTGACAGAATACATTATTGATGGTGATAGGAAAAAAGACACTCCCATACATTGCAGGGAAGAATGCAAAGTGTCACAAACCTCATGGATAGAAATTTGATAATAACTAGAAAAATTACATTTTTTTTCTATTCTTTGATCTAGCATTCTTACTTCTAGCAAATTATCTCAAAGATACACTGGCAAAAACATAAAATGAAGTATGGACAAGGCTGTATATTGTAGGAGAGTTTATAAGAGCAAAAGGCTAGAAACAATCCCAATGTCCACCAGTGGGCTGAATAAACTCTGGT
The DNA here is from genome assembly GCA_963575035.1 of Avahi laniger. NCBI lineage: Eukaryota > Metazoa > Chordata > Mammalia > Primates > Indriidae > Avahi > Avahi laniger. The sequence goes on along the minus strand of CAUYSK010025646.1, from coordinate 47,781 downwards.
GCCTTCAAACAATAGAGTTCTTTGCAGATATAAAAAGGAATGATAAAAATCTCCATATATAGTCGTAGAGCATTTTCCAGGATATTTAAGTTTAGAAAGCAAAGTGCAGATAAGTGTTCAGAGTCCACTACCTGTTCTAGTCCATTTGAGCTCCTATAACAAAAATACCACATATTGGGCAGCTTATAAACATGAGAAATGTATTTGTCACAGTTCTGGAGGCTTGCCAAAGTCAAGGTGCTGGCAGATTTGATATCTAGTAAGGACCCATCCCTCATAAATGGCACTTTCTCTCTACATCCTTACATGGTGGGAGAGGAAAACAAGCCCTCTTGGGCCTGTTTTGTTAATATAAGGGCACTAATCCCAATCCTGGGGACGGAGCCTCTATGACCTACTCACCTCTTGTAGGCTCCACCTCTTAATATTAATACCATTACATAGGGGATTAGGTTTTAACCTATGAATTTTTGAGGCACACAGACATTCAGACCATAGCACTACCTTTTGTATTAGAAAAATGACGTAACTATATGTATTCTCTTATGATTTCAAAAAGAAGCAATTTAAGGATAAACAAAAAACTGGTAAAAATGGTTCCTGAGTGGGAAGGAAGAAAACAGGGATCTAGATGTCTCCAGATGTATAGTCTTACGGTATATTATAATGTAATGTCATATACCTTTGAATTTGAAATTACGTAAATATTTTGTGAAATTGAACAAAAAAGAGAAAGAATAATTTCTATTAATAAAAAATAGAAACAAACTGAATTTCATGTCAAGTCTGTGATGTAGTCTTACAGATAAGGAATATTTGAAGTGACTTTAAAATATGGTCTTTGTCCCTCCTCAGTGGAATATGTCTAAGGACGAAAGGAGTTGCATTCAGTAGTCCTATTGTTACTAATGACATTGTTATTTTTAATGACACCATTAGTATGTATAATAAAGTGAATAAGCAAATAAGCCAATGTCATTCAGCATAGCTGCAAAAATATATGAATAGAAAATAAAAATTTTAGGTATAAACCTTGTGTGATGTCCAACTTGAATCTGAATTATCACTATGAACTCGTTTTGTTTTTTTTTTTTTAATTTCCTTGCTCTGCACACTTAAAATTCCTAGAAAAAGTGACAATTTAGTAGCAATGAATACCCCTGCACTTGTACTGTGCTCTCTATGTATTCTTTTCCACTCAAGAAGTCAGAGCTCCTTAGAGGAATGGCTCAGTCTAAGTCTGGGCCAGAAAATATATTCTCAATCCTGGTTCATGTGACAGAAACCAGGAAAACTATCAAAGACTACAGGCTTGTGTCAAAAGAATATGAGATGCAATCTGAAGGCTTCCCACTGGCTAAAGTTAAGACAATTTGAACATTATAAAGATAATGACTGAAAATCACTTAAATACTTAAATATTTTTAAATTCCATAAGTTTTTTTTTTTTTTTTTTGAGACAGAGTCTCACTGTGTTGCCAGGGCTAGAGTGCCGTGGCATCATCCTAGCTCACAGCAACCTCAAACTCCTGGGCTCAAGCGATCCTTCTGTCTCAGCCTCCCAAGTAGCTGGGACTACAGGCATGCGCCGCCATGCCCGACTAATTTTTTTCTATATATTTTTAGTTGTCCGATTAATTTCTTTCTATTTTTAGTAGAGATGGGGTCTCGCTCTTGCTCAGGCTGGTCTGGAACTCCTGAGCTCAAACAATCTACCCACCTTGGCCTCCCAAAGTGCTAGGATTACAGGCGTGAGCCACCATGACTGGCTCCACAAGTTTTTAATGATACAAACAAAATAAAACAAAATATTGGTCACTGGAAGTTGCAAGAACACCAACTCATTCTAAAAATTGTTAAATAAAGGTTAAAAAAAATTAAGCATTTAATCTGTCTTTCCTGTACACACTGTATTTCAGGATAACTAAATAGTTGGTGAGGAAAAATCTTTTTAGAAGAATTCCAGTCATGCAGAAGAAATGCAGAAGAAATAGTAAATAGAAGAAATAGTAAAATTAGACAGTCATCATTTTGTAACTCCTAAGGAAATTAACGGATTGAGGTAATGATTATTCAGTGTTCTTAAAACCATTAGGGGAAAGGTTGATAGCAAATTTTATAAAGGATGGACCAGGCTGACGCCTAAACCAGCTGATCAGTCTTAACATCATTAAAAGTGGGATAATCAGACATGCTGTCCCTTCTGATGTAATACAATATGAAGTGTACAGTACAGCCTATAAAATCGAATGTGTATGTAATTAAGTCACTAGATCTAATTACCAGTTTACAGAAAATAGAGGGGGTATGGGAACATGGTAAATGACTCTACATCTGATAAGGACATAATCATATAAAATCCTACAGAATGTGTCCTATGGGACTCACAACTCCTCCCTCTTTTCTTAAACAAATAAGTGGCATTGTTAACGTAAATTAAAATGAGAGCAGCCTGAAGAATCCCCAAGCAGATGAAGCCAGTTAGGCCTCATATGTGATCTCAACCTTACTTGATTTGCAAACACAAGCAAAATGTAACTTGAACTATTTCTTGTAAATGCTGGTATTAAAGAAAATTGAAACTTAAGGCTAACCAGTCAGAAGCCACCAGCTAACAAGGGATTTTCCAGCAGGATAGACCAAATAAGACAACCGTATAACTAACCAAATATTTTCTTTGCTTTACTTCTGTGTTCACCCTATAAGAGCCTTTCCCTTTGCCTGCCTTCATGGGAACCCCCAAACCACTTACAATTTGGAGCTGCCTGATTCATGAGTTGCTGTTTGCTCAAACATACTCTTTAAAATTATTTTGTGCCTCAGTTTAACTTTTAACAGCATGGACAAAATAAAATAAAGGAAGGGGGAAAGCATTATATAATAGATGAGATTCTAAAAGACATATGGGTGAAATGGAATGTGTGGCCCTTGTTTAGATCCTGATGCAAATAAATCAGTAAAAAAGACATTTTTGAAACAATGAAAGAAACATGACCATAGACCTAACATTAAGGGATTTCAAGGAATTATTGCTATTTTTGTTGAGCATAATGTTAATGTTGTGATTATGTTTTGAAAAATGAAGTTCGTAATAGTGATAGGTACATCCTGGTGGGCAAAATAGGATGGTGCCTGGGATTTGCTTTAAATACTGAGAAAAAAATTGGAGGTACTGGGAATAGATAAAGCAAAATGGCAAAATGCTGTTAATTGTTAGAGCAGGTAAATGAAAATTCCTTGTATAATTTATATTTGTTCTAATATTTATATCAACATTTGTATTTATATATAATCTATAGTGTCACAGATTTATTATTACTATGTGTTTGGTTAGCACACTTGAGAAAGGGGCGGGGGGTAGAATATGCTTTTACTGAAGAAAATAAACAGTTCACTGAACCAAGAAGAGAAAGTATGAGGTTTCACTTTCTTCCAAAGTAAAGCTTTAAGGGTTCAAATGAGTTTACCTCTGGCACAACTTAATTCAAGCCGAAAAAACTTATAAGTATCAATGTTTCTTTGATGTTATTGCTCCCACCAGATCCTGCTTTGATACCTTGAGAGCAATGAATCGAAATGAATGCAAAACAGGTAGATTGACGTGCCCATTGGATGTATTATTCATGAGTAAAGAATTAGTGGTTAGAAAAAATGTTTTACCTTTCGGTTGCTTCGAGAAAATAAATGTGTGACTCGACATCATTACTTTTGGGAAGAGTTTGTGAAATCCAAAGCATTTTCCAAATTTGTGCAGAACCCAGGTATGTTCCTTTGGGATCCAAGATAACTGGACTTCAACAGTGAAGTGATACTCGGGAGCAAGGGCAAGCAGTCTTCAAAGTGTGGTCACGTGCCACATGAGGCCCAAACTCTGATATCAGCTTCATCCTGATACCAAGAGGGAGAGTGGATTTTTCAGCAACGAGAGCACACCTACCTATGGCTTGACAAGAGGACACTGCACCTCTGACTTGTGTGACCCCACAGTTATCCATTCCTTGCCCACTGTCAGACTGGGCTGGACACCACTGGCTGGCCACCCACAGGTCCCAGCTGCTTGGTGGGTAGACGGCAGGGCTGTGACCACGACTACTTTTCAGCAGAGCACCTGGGAACCAGGCCCTCCTTCACTCTGGCTTGTGATAGCAGGTACAATTTAGGTTCTCAGAGGCCATGCAGGGATGCTGCACGAGCTACGGTCTCTTGCCTCACACCTCTTGGTGTATGTCCATCTGAGAACAAATGGGATAAATAAATTGGCTTTGGCCTGGCTGCCCGCCTGATATTTTTAGTTACCTGAATGCAAAAAGCTTTATTTTCATCATAAAATAAGGGAGGGGGCAGGGTCTGAGGAGATGTACAGCTAGGTGTAAAAAGGTACACAGATTCCATACACGTGTTTGGTAGATGAGTGTGGGTCCCAGATAAGTAGGTGGAAATGCATTTAGAAGTCATTATGGTGGGCACAGAAGTCTTCCCTTAATAACTTTTGTTTTGCTGACTCCAGCCTGCCTTTCTTCCCTCTACCATGATTGGAAGGGCTTTACGGCCTGTGCTCAACCCTACATTATCCTTTCCTTGGCACACAGGTGGAAATCCAATTAACAAAAATTAGTTTGATAGGGAAAAATGGTTTTTATGTCTGAAAATGGAAAAGAAATGTAAATGCAAGGGAAGCAGGTTTATAGAAAAACCATTTTCTCCCCGCTGAAATGCACATTGGAAAATATGATGACCAGGATTATTCCGGAAAAAAATCCCCAAGCCAATTTTTAAAAAGGGGACAGTGGATGAGAGGACTGATTTCCATTTAATAATTTCATAAGCTATTTCCAAAGATTCCGTGGGTAAATTGGAAATTATCTTTAAAAATAATTTAAGTGCCTGATTAGCATAACAGGAATCTTGATGACTAATCTAAATTTGCTCCTTCCTTGAGAGAACAGATATTATAATTGTCATGACTTTGGGGTAGCTAAGGAGGCCTCTGGTCTCTTTCAATTCAGTATGATAACCTTATTTTAAAAGTTACCTCGAGTTGCTTTAATCAGAAAGATCAGCAAGAGAGCTGTCACATAATTCAGAATTGTCCCAAAGACGTCAGTTCGTCACTGCTTCTTCCTATCCACTTCCTGATGCCTGAAATCCCATCATCCAAGCTTCATCATATTTGCTTACAATTTTGATGTTTGTCGAAATTCAAATAACCATTGACAGACTAATACTTAAAACTGTAATCAGGCATGTAGACTGGTGTTTCTCAAACAGAGGTCCACCGACCCATGGAAATTCTCATGTATATTCCTCATATAACTGTATTTTTACTCCTGCAATAAAATAATATTTTTATTAGTTATAAAGTCAAAACTCTTTGGCACTGGTGATTGGCAATAGTAAAGCATCCACTTCCTGGGAAGTGAGTGAGAACTTTTTCTTTCAAAGAGGGTTCCTAACGTTTTTCAGGTTTGGAAGCACAGAGCTACACACCAGTGTGAATGGATGGTTTGATGGCAGGTTTTGTTAGGAGGGAAAGTCCCACTGAGAAAAAATATAACAAGGATAACAAGGACAGTGGAGACTAATGTCCCTTCCTTTAGTGCTGCCCATGAGGTGGCCTTTTGAGGTACAGCTAGGTACTCTGCAGCCGACAGTGGACCAACAAGAAATGGAAAGTTTGCCAAGAGTGAAATGAGGAATAAATGCAGGACAAAGGGTGGGTCTGAAGCTAGGAATGGAGCCATCTTTGAAGGCCTGGAAGCAGATCTTTGGCATTGTCCTGCCTTTAAAAAATCATCCGTGCTGTCTCTCTTTCAGCAAGCTGTTTGTCTTGGGACGACTGCACAGCCAGCTGAATGGAATGTGGGGCCTAGCAAACGGAAAAGCTAAATCACGTGAGGTGGTGTCACTTGTCCAAGATCACACAAGAAGGTGCAGTAATAGCACAGTCAACAAGCCACAGAGCTGTCCTGGCTTCCTGCTTGCAGCTTTGGCCTCAGATGATTCATGGGTCCTGATTCCACCTCAGGCATGTGCTCCAGGACCCAGGATTACCTGACTGGTCCTACAAGGAAAGGTGGCAGGCTTTTAAATGGCCTTCCTCTTCCTCGACCCCCTCCCCCATCGTCTTGGGCATTTAGTTTGTTCTGTTTTTGCTACTTTTTTTTAAGTAAAAGGTAAAGAAAAGGGTGGAAGTGTTGTATAAATAAGCTTTATTTTCAACCTTTAAATGAGATAACTGAACCTGGGTGTGGCAAGGCTCTCTCTTTTCCCTCTTCTAATATATGGGGAAGATTGGCCTTCAGGAAAGACCTATTGGCCCACGAGTCTTCATTTCTGTCTACAGTGGTTCTTAATTTCTGTACCATTGATACCTTCTAATGGCCATCTAGTGGAGCCTATAGACTCCTTCTCACAATAATGTTTTCAAAAATTTAAAATAAAATACACAGGATTACATAGAATGGTAAAGGAAACCAATTGTATTGAAATACAGTTTTCAAAACACCAAATTTTTGACCTAGCAAGGTATATGCTTCTTTATTAATACTTAAATAACAAGACATAGTGGCAAATTTAATAACTATCATAATTTCCATATAATAATGAGAGTAAATTATATTTGAAGATATCTGTAACTACTGCGATGTGATATAAAAATATCTGTGAGTTCTATTACTGATGAATCATAATAACAGTCATTGTGGTTTGTTGCCTACATTTGTTATTAAAGAAAATGATAATATCAGTTTGAGGATAGAGAAAACAAAGAAATCTTTTTTTAAAATTCAAGTTCATAGACTCTCTGAATTCTGTCCAAGGACCTTAGAGTGAGAATCCCTGGCTTAGAATATTTGATGCAAAATTGGGCCTGGTAAACTTTCTTTTTGGCTACTTATGAAGACAGGTTTGTGCATGGAAGTTTCAACTGAACTTTCAATCCTTCCCCCCAATTTTTTACCCCAAATTTTAATTTTTCATATGCAAAGGTACAACAAAGTTACCTTTGATATCATGCCAGGAAACTGGCAGATTTATTCTAGTCATAGCCTGATTTCCCTCCATTTTCTTGATGTGTTAAACATCAGAGAAGCTGGAATTAGTGCTGCCCTGGCCAAGGTAACTGAATGGCCTCTGTCTTGGGGGTTTGATTCCCTACTTCCTCTGGCAACTCTTTAAGCAAGAGAGTGTATACACCATGCCATTCCCACATGTTTATATATTTTTTCTTCAAAGGACTTCTTGAAACAGATGTTGCCTTTCCCTGAGAGAAGCCTCTGGATGCTATTTGTCTGCAGAGAGAAGATCATGCTGTTTCTGACTTTGAATTTTGGGAAACAAAATTTAATTCTACTCATGTTGGTTTTTTCCACCAAAATTCTTGGCCAAAGGCATAAGCATGTGTCTACCTAATTCCATTTTCAGTCTTCCCAAGAATCTATTTTGAGTATATATACATTATATTCCTAGTCTAATCATTTTTATTAACCCAAACATTGTTTCACTTATTTACTTATGATTTATAAGGAAACTTCTCTTATTAGCTAGATATTGCCCTGCGTGCCACTGTGTGAGTCAGAGGCAAAGGAGAAAACCCAAAGAATTAAGGTAAATGAATTCTTGAATTTTATGATTATATAAAGTTGTTTCTGAAAAATCAAGGTATTTAGAACATTTAATAAAAGCAATGGTTATCATAATTATGTATCAAAAAATAAATCATTTCACCAAATATATACTTTACATATAAATTGGATGTTGTCATTGTTTAACTAAAAGTATTAATACATTTTCTTTTAACGTTGACTCTAAGTCAGTGTTCTTCATCATGAATGTTAGTGTTGCTTAATGTAGTGGGTATTACCACAGCTCTCATTTGGTGTCTTTGTGCTGTGACTTGCATGCTATTTACATTCAGAGACCATATGTCATCTGTTGCTCTACATGACCTGAGTCAGCCAACTCTGAGATGCTTGCCAGGGGTGTGCTGGTAAATGTTTAACAACTGGCTCTCCAGGGGAAATAAAGGCCAAATTTGTAGAATTTGCCAATTTTGTGGTGTAAATCGTCCCACCATGGATAATTTCAAGCTACCAAAATGACTTCACTGAACACAGAGTTGGGAAAAGATGAGTACAAGTGGCTCTTGTAAGCCAGGGCAAGCCAGTTCCAGCACCTCACTATTAGACTCACTAACTGTTCCCCATGGCTAAGAACTATAATTGTCTATATCTGAGTTTTGTTTGTTTGCTTTTGTTTTGTTTTTGCTCTTTTTGTTCACACCACAGTGTGGGGTTGGGGGAGACATCCAGATAAAACTCTGTCTGGTATTCTGTCTCTTGAAGCTGATATCTGGGACTGTGGTTTTGATAACAGTCATTATCATATGGCCTCATTATAGACAAATTAATGTTCTGTTTTAATGCTCATTATTACAATATCACCTACTAAATGACTTTAGAAACTAATGCGACATCTGTTAGAGATACAAGTCTTATACTTACGTCAACCCAAGTCTCACATCAGCTTTTGTAGATCACACATATTCCAGTTAATTAGGGAAAACATAAAAAATTTCTTCTGATAAAGCAAAATTTATGGCTCTTTTTTAGTATCCATGAAAGTATTATCTAAAATGAGATATTTTTCAAGCAGAAAAATTTCAGCTTTGACATACTTTTAGTACACTATTAATAGAATACTATGAGTTGAAATCAGAATGCATTATGTCTACACAACTCCCCCAATTCACCAAATCAATCAAAAGGGAAATGAGATAGTACAGACCTACATTGGCTCTTAACACTTACCACATCCTTTCTAAAATATCTGCCAACTCTCTATTCTGTAATTATAAAAATGGCACTGACCAATGGCTTCTGGAATACAACTTTTTTTTATCTCTTCTTTGAAAATTGGGACTGTCGGGGCTACATGGTTCGGTCACCCAATCATCCTCTGTTTTTTCTCATTTACAAAACACTGCCCTGGACCCTAAAATATAATTTTATGTTGTATATTGAAATACAATTCACATACCATAAATTCACCTTTTTAAAGTGTGCAATTCAATGATTTTTGATATAGTCACAGAGTTATGCAACCATCACCACCATCAATGTTAGAACATTTTTTAAAGAAATTTAAAAATAAAATTCACAAAAGAAACTCTGTACCCATTAGTAGGCATTTCCTAGTCTTCCCTCCCCATGAGCTCAAGAAACTATCATGACTTTCTGTCTCCATGCATTTGGCTATTCTGGACATTTCACAAAAATATAATTATACAATATGTGGTCTTTTGTGACTGCCTTCTTTTATTTAGAATACTAATTTCAAAGTTCATCCAAGTAGTGTCATGTGTCAATACTTTATTCTTTTTTGCAGTATAATTTGCAAAATTTTTCTCCTATCCTGTAGGTTATCTTTTCGATTACTTGATAGGGTCCTTTGCAGCACAAAAGTTTTTAATTTTGATGAAGTCCAGCTTATAAAAAGTGTTTTGTTGCTTCTGCTTTTTGTGTAAGAATCATTGTCTAATCCAAGGTCACAAAGACACCTACGTTTTCTTCTAAGGATTTTATAAATTTAGCTCTTACATTTAGGTCTCTAATTCATTTTGTATTACATTGTTTTTATGTGATGTGATAGTGTGGTCCAACTTCATTCTTTTGCATCTGGATAGCCAGTTGTCTTAGCATTCTTGTTGAAAATCAATTGACCATTGAAATATATCTCGATCTAAGTAAATGGAAGACTTAAGGAAGTCTTGGTCAACACTCAGGTGACTCAGCAGCAAGTCATCATTCTTGCCAGTTCTCCAGGTACCACTGAGGTTAATCATAATCCCTGCAGCACAAAGTCAGGGGCTGTGCATCTGTGCCAGCCTGAAACAGAGCTCTAATGAAATGCCCTAGGACATTGTCCTTGACCTTATTCTGTTTAGCATTTTACTGATGATTTGAAAGGGAACACATGTTTATTAAACTTTTAGAGAATTCAAAGTTTAAGAGAGGTATTCAATACTACATGTATCAGAATTAAAATTCAAAATACTCTTCAGAAGGCAGAAAACTAGATTGAAATAAACAAAATGAAGGCAAGCTGGGATAAATAGGAGCACTTAGTTTCAAAAATTAATTACACAAGTATTGGGTATGGGAGAATTGCCCGAAGGTTTTAGTTTCTAGACTTGATGGTTTATCGTCTTCTGGTAATCTGCATTAGCTCTTCTGCATGTTTGGGGAGACCCTTACATAGACCCTGAAAGTCCCTTGATACCGTTATGTAATAACTGAGCAAGAAGCTTATGTAACTAATAGGTTTTTGACTATTATTTCTGGGCAAGGTACACCAAAGCCTGTGTTCCTAATAAGAAGCAGGATACAGATACATACACAGTCATGAGCTGCAAAACATTTTAGTCAACAACCAACAACATGTATAATGGTGGTCCCATAAGATTATAATGGAGCTGAAAGATTCCTATCACCTAGTGATGTTGTAACCATTGTAGCATCATAGCACAACACAATAGTCACATGTTTGTGGTGATGCTGGTGTAAATTAACCTACTGTGCTGCCAATCATATAAAAGTATAGCCCGTACAATTGTGTACAGTGCATAACACTTGCTAATGATAATAATCGACTGTGTTACTTGTTGATATATTTACTATACTATACTTATATATCATTATTTTAAAGTGTGGTTCTTCTGGTAATAAAAAAAAAGTTAATTGTAAAACAGCCTCAGACAGGTGATTAAGGAGATATTCCAGAAAAAGGTATTATTATTAGAGGAGATGACAACTCCATGGCTCCATGCATGTTATTGTTCCTGAAGACCTTCCAGTGGGACAAGATGTGGAGGTGGAAGACAGTGATATTGATGATCCTGACCCTGTGTAAGCCTATGCTGATGTGTGTGCTTGTGTCTTAGTGTTTAAACAAAAAAATGTAAAAAGTAAATAAATACAAATTTTTAAAAATAGAAAAAAGCATATAGAATAAGGATGTAAAGAATTTTTTTTTTTTTAAACAGAGTCTTTCTCTGTTACCCAGGTCAGAGTACAGTGGCATCATCATAGCTCACCACAACTTCAAACTCCTGGGCTCAAATGATCCTCCTGCCTCAGCTTCCCTTGTAGCTGGGACTACAGGCACACACCACCAAGCCTGGCTAATTTAAAAAAAATTTTTTTGTGGGTCTTACTATTGCATAGGCTGAAAAAAATATTTTTGTACAGTTGTACAATGTGTTTGTGTTTTAAGCTAAATATTATCACAAAAGAGTCAAAATTTTTTAAAAAATTTAAAAGTTTGTAAAGTAAAAAATTTACAGTAAGCTAATTTATTATTGAAGAGAGAATTTTTAAAATAAATTTAGCATAGTCTAAGTGTACTGTACAGTGCTTATAAAGTCTACACTAGTGTACAGTAAAGTCCTAGGCCTTCACATTCACTCACCACTCACTCTCTGATTCACCCAGAGCAACTTCCAGTCTTGCAAGCTCCATTCATGATAAGTGCCCTATACAGGTGTACTGTGTTTTATCTTTTATACCATAGTTGACTATACCTTTTCTGTGTTTAGATACACAAACACCACTGTGTTATAATTGCCTACAGTATTCAGTGTAGTAATTATAGCTTAGAAACAACAGGCTAACCTAGGAGTGTATGCTATACCATCTAGGGTTATAAACATACTCTGATGTTTGCATAATGACAAAATTGCCTAAAAATGCATTTTGCAAAACATATCCCCATTGTTAATAAACGCATGACTGTGTATATATGTATATCACACATACACACACACACAAAATAAATACATATGCAAACATGCATTTATAAACATACACAGTAGGCATTCTGTATTTGTGAGTTCTGCATCTGAGGGTTCAACTAACTGCAGATCTAAAATACAGTCTGTGCACGGTAGGTTGAACTCATGAATGCAGGACGGGTGGATACTGAGGATGGAGTAAGAGACCTGAGCATCTGCAGATTCTGGTATCTGTTCTGAATCCTGGAACCAATCCTCTGCGGATACTGAGGGACAACTGCAGACAGATAGATGGATTATACAGTTTCTGAAGATGCTTTATCAAAATTTTATTCTTGTTTGGTAATTATGTGTATAAAAGCTTTTGGTATGAAAAGTAGTCCCTCTCTGTATATTTCACTTTCTCACTCTTTTGAGATACAGATGTGTATGTTTCTATATAGAGATTAAGGAGAAATCTTTTAACACAAAAAGTTGAAAAAAGGTAAAGTAAAAGGCTGTTATTAGAAGTTGTCATGGTCCCTAAATTTCCATTCAAAATAAGACTATAAAGTAGCCAGAGCTACTAATAACTCTATCTTTTTATCACTATCTAATAACTCCATCATCCCAGGATAGTTGCTCAGTATTTCTTTAAGAGTGTAGGAATGAAGTCTTGGGCATTGCCCTCTGTCTGGTGGCTCTATTGCTGTCTCAGGGATCTGAAACTATTTGAATTATTAATGAACTTACATTTTTAGATATAGGGTTCAGATTCAGTGTGGTTAACCTTATCCCTAATAGGACATGAAGGGAAAATATAACCCTGAGCAGCCCCTGCCTCTTATACCCTTTGGTGTAACTAAAAGATAGTGTTCCATTCTGAGTGTGGAGACATCAGAATAGTACTAACAGATTGCAGCATGTTCAGGGAAAGGCAAAAGAGACTGTGAGAGATAAAAGACATGTCAGATGAGGTATGTTTGACCAAAAAACAGGATAGTCTCCCCTGGAGAAGAAAAGACTAAAGAAGATGTGATAAGCATATTCAAATATTAGAGCAGCTACCATGCTTTATAGAGGAATATGTAAATTTCTCCTTTCTGATTCTTGACATCAATACTAGAAATAATAGCTGTATTATATTTTCACTCAGACTAATGAAGAACATTCTAACAACCACAACTATGTGGTCCAGAAAGATCTGATTTCTGATTCCTCTGAAGGAAAAATTTGATATTTACCTACTAGAGATACTGTAAAAGAGATGGGGGAGATGATAGGGCAAGACCCCTTCCAAATATAAATCTCTATAGCTCTCTCCATCCATTACTGCCATAAAGTTATGGGCACTTGTCTCTAAACATGGGTTTTCTTTATCCCAATAACTTCAAGGACCCAATGACACCATTACACTCTGCTATACCCTGGGATATAAAACTGGGTATCCCTTTTCTCATCCGGCCACAATCCATATTATACGTGGCTGCTCTCCACAATGATATTAAAGCTTCCTCATCCTCCTCTAACCCTGTTTTTAAAATTAGCAGAACATCTGGTCTTTGGTTTTGCATTACATTCATTGAAGAAGTCTATTCATTTTTTTCAAAAAAATGAGCAGCCTGGATTTGGGTTGGCATTTAGTGAAACTTATCCCTCTTTCTTCCTTCCATTTATAAGGTCCTTTCCTGTGACCACTTCTTGGAGGCCTAGTGGTCAGTTACAAACACTGGTTTTGCCCCTGAGTCATGCTGTTAGGTGCTCCACCCTGCTCCCCCTTCAGTGGTGCCGCTGAGCCTGCGCATGAGAATATTGGTCTCTGACAGCATCTGTCTGCTGGCAGATGGATAGAAGTTGGGTGAGCTAAATACTTGCTTCTTCCTAAAATGTGTTACTGGATGACAGCAAAATGCCACAGCAGAACATCTATTTTCAAATTATATCCCAACAGGGCTAGACCAATAATGCCATGTCTAGTAGCAATGTTGACCTCAAAACATTAATAATATTCCAATATGACCAGTCTCATGAATATCTTGGTTGGACCATAGTATAAAGAATACATCCATCTTTCTGATCCTCACGCTTGTTTTAATCTTAAATAAGGAAATCTCTGATCCTAGATTTCAAGTGGCAGCTTATAGCCACACATACACACACACAAATACTTCTCTTGATTCAGTGACAGCATGCCTTTTTTAGTGATTGTTTGTGAAATATGAGATGCCAGCCTTCATATATTAATAAGTTGTAAAATAGTTCTTCTAATCTTTTCCTTCTTAAATATGCTACAAAAAATACTAGTTACAGATTAACATTAAGAAAGAGAAAACTCTTACCAGTTTTCAGTGCTGTCATCATGCAAGTATAATGACATGTGCTTCTGAAGGAGGAATCAAAGCCACATATTGGTACATGTGGTTCAAATGATTTGGTTGAAAGGAGAATGCTCGTTTGTCACCTTTCTCCCTCCTTTCACTAAAAAAGCATTGAGTAAGAGACATTTTTATATCTTTCAGCTGATGATAGCAGGCAAGTTGGCATGTCCCAGGCAATTAATCTCAAGGGGTGGATGAAAGTTTAGATAAAAGATCCAAATGATTTCCTCCTTTAATCTGAAAACAGCTCTACAGCAATATTTATAATTCATAAGGCATGAGCCAGAGGAGAGGAGAGAATACTTTGAAATATGGGAGAGCAAATTTGCATCATCAGTGTAATGGCTCCCCGAAGAGAGGGAGATATTTTTAAAGCTTGTGGGGAAATCAGCAGGATGAAGTACAAAAGAGACTTGAACTCTGATCCTGGCACCGGCAATGCCTGGCTTTGCGATGTGGAACAGTTGACTTACCCCCACGGAATCCTGTTTTTTTTCACCTGTAAAACAAATAAACAAAAACTCTGAATGTCACAGCACAGGATTATCAAAAAGATTTAATAAATCAACATCTATAAAATGGTTTAGACTGTGTAGATATTCTACTAACTTCAGGTAATAGAAATAGATCTTTGATAGTAAAAAATAAAATAAAGTGGAATTCAATCTCTTATTTTTTTTAACTTTTCAATGGTCTAATGTATCATGTTTCAAAATAGCACATATATTTGTGGTTCAAAACAAAAATAATATTGTATGAGTTTTGTCTGTGTATGTATTTACCACTATAAATACATACAAATGTTCATATACATACATAATTTTCATTTAATAAGCAGAAAAATAGTACTACTCAATAACTGTTGAAGGCCTACCCATGAATATCTTTTAATTTTCCCAAATTATCACAACACAAACCTGATGAGTTTGGACTGTGAAGTGCGAAATTTCATACCATAAAATCTTCAGCCCCACTGGAGGCACAGAAAGCTCATACCCTGCCCATATGATGGGCAGCGTTTCAAGGCAGCTCACTCAAAAAGGCCGTTGGCACTTCTGCAAAGTAGCCATTAGGAAGCCTCACTTTGCCAATGGATCACATCTGGGTGAATTCTGATTTTAAGTAATCTTAAACTAGTGTATATAATCTAAAAAGTTGCTATCTAAAAAGGTATAACTAGGTATAGCTTTGCAGAAAGAACATTGGAATCTAACAGAGCTGGTTTAGGAGCCTTGGGGTTTTACTATTATTCATTCTCGAGGGCATCACTTAGCTTCTCTGAACTTCCATTCCCTATGTGTGGTTGTTAATTTTAGGTGTCAACCCGACTGGATTAAGGGATACTGAAGATAGCTGGTAAAGCATTATTTCTGCATATTTCTGTTAGGATATTTCCAAAAGAGATGGGCATTTCAATTAGTGCATTGAGTAAGAAAGCTCTGTCCGCACCTGAAGTGGGTGGCCATTATTCAATTGTGAGGGCCCGTATAGAACAAAAAGGCAGAGAACAGGTAAATTCTTTTTCTCTTCTGGAACTGGGACGCCTATCTTCTCCTGCTCTTGGACATCAGAACTCCAGGTTCTCTGGTCTCTGGATTCCGAATTTGTACCAGCAATTCTGCCAGATTCTCAGGCCTTTGGCCTCATGCTAAGAGTTACACCACTGGCAACCCTGGTTCTCAGGCCTTCAGACTTAGACCGAGTTATACCACCAGCTCCCCTGGCTCTCCAGCTTGCAGACAGCATATCGTGGAACTTCTCAGTCTCCACAGTTGCCTGAGCCAACCTCCGTTATAAATCTCCTCCTATTCATTCTGTCTCTCTTGCAAACGCTGAACATACGTTAATCTATCAATAAATGAAGATTATTTGCCAAACATAAAAAATAATGCTTCATCTTTTAACGCTTCCCTCTTTGCTCTCTCTGCTACAACTAAACAGGTCTTCTTTGGGCTCCTTAAATGTACTGAGCTCTTTTGCACCTCAGGACCTTTGCAAAGGTTCCCCATCAAGCCAGGAAGGCTTCCTCCAATCCCATGTGTTTCGTGACTAGCTCTTTGTCTTTTGGATCTGCCAAATTATTACCTTTGAGAGGGGCTCCTACTAATCTTCCCTGTTATTTTCTGTCTTATAATACGTGTCACACTTTATAATTGTTTCATCTATTTGGCTTAATTGTAATTTACACATCCATCTCATTAAAATGCAGGTTTATTAAGGGGATCTAGCTGTTTCATTCATCTCTGCATTCTAAGTGTCCTGACAGTGCCTGATAAGGTTCAGCAGAAGGTGTTGAATGGATAAATCAGCATTTGCAGGGTTGTTGTACAGCTTAAATAATTTATGACATATTGTCAGTTCTCAGTAAAGTAAACCTTTTTAAAAATTATTTTCAGGGGGAGAATTAGTTATAAGGTACCTCTAGGTCAATATGCTAAAGTAATTGGAGTTTTAAGTATAGCAGGTCCACCACCAGCATGAAGCCAACCTTATTCCTGATCCACTGATGGGCCAACTTACAGAGGAAAATCCCCTCAAAAATACAAGGTGCCTCCCACTGGAAGATATTCCCAGATTTAACCACACTAGCAGCCCATTTTCAAAGATTTCATTTCCGAAAGACTGGCCAGGATAGGAGACACCTTGAGCATGTACTCAAAGTACCAGTTTCTTCACCCTACTCAGGGCGTGGCAAAGTTGTAATCACAAATCTAGCTGTGCATCCCTTACACAGGTTTGAGATAGATGGAGTGTTCCTTCACTTTTTATTTGGAGCAAAAGAAAGCTGTTTAAATGGGACTGATCTGTATTTTAAATAAAAACTACCATAATTTAACAGCCATTGGAAAAGGGTAGTTAAGCAATTAAGGGATACTTCTACTGTATTTTTCCAGTTGATGACTCAAATCCAGGTCTCTTTAGATGAATCCAAGCAGACCAGGAGAGAAAGGAGGGTTCTGCAGATGCCTTTTTAAAATCAGAAAAAGTCCAGTAAAAACCAATGATCTAACAACAAACCACTGCCAATTCTGTGTCACTGAGTCATCTTCCATCGGGAAGTGTTTGGATTTCATTAAGCTTTTAAGAACTGCACACTGATTTATTATTTTCATTTTTATTTTCTTGGTGGGTTGTCATGAAACTTCACATCATTAATATGAAGAATAAAGCACCAAATAAGCTATAATTTCCTGGATGAGTACAGTAATGATGATGATAATAATTACTGAAGTCTCTCACATTTATTTATATCAACTGAACTCCAAGATGGCACAAACATCATCCTGCAGAATAGTTAATCACCTTCTTCCTACTTCATCTTCTGATCTCTGCTCTCCTTCTCATCTTTGGCAGCTTTATTTCTGTGATACTCAACCCACATCCAACATCTAGGGTCAGTTTCCTTTCTAACGTTATTCAAATCTTTACCTTCTTTCCCATCCTTTTGATGAGATTTTTCTTGATCTTTTTCTTATTGTGCAATCTTTAAGGATACCATTATAAAAATCACAAGTAACTTCTGAGAAGAGATTAAATAAAAGTACATGGAGAAAATAAAATAAGGTGACTGATTTCAGGAGGATGATCAAAATGGAAAGTTTTAAGTGCTACTTGAGTTTTTGTATCTTTTCTCTAATTAGGAAAGTCATTTTGTCCTATGTCTTCAACTAATCTGTGCTACTGGTTCTCGGAATGGCCATATGTCAATGTCAGTACATGCCTACTTTCTCAGTGGTAAAAGACGCTAAGTTAAATTTTTACATAGTTTTGAGGAGATACTTGGTAAAGTCCTTTTACCCAATGAATAAGGATTCCCTAAGGGGAGTCCACTCTGCCCCATAATCTAAAAAGCCTATTAATTACAACTTCATGTTTTAGGAGTTGAAAAACTTACATTATGCTTTGTTTGGGGTATGCAACAATATCACAAATACTAGAAAAATTACTGTAGAGAATATTGAATGCATACATTTATAGAGCTTTCAATTTTTTCATCAGTGAGGGCAATCTGATTTAGGTGAATGTCTAGGCAAGTATTATTCAAATTTTTTTAAAGTATGACCCAAAGTAAGAAATGCATTTTATATGAATCCCACCACACACAACATGGCTGAAACTACGGTTTCATGAAATAATATCCTCACTGGATGAGAGGTACAAGGTACTGTGCTCACGGTACAGCCAGGGGTCAGTGTGGCTTAAACAGCATGAGGGAAACTGGTAGGAGTTGAAGTCGAAGGCTTGAAGGAGCCCAGGTCACGGGCTGTCATGTAGGCTGTTATAAGGGTGTTAGCTTCTATTCTAAGTGTGTGGTGGGAAGCTTCTGAGGGTTTTTTTTAGCTGGGAAGAGACATGGTATGATTTGGTTCATCGATCTGGCTGCTGTGTCATGGTCAGACTTCAGGGGCCAAGTATGGAAGGCAGGAGACCAGTCGAGAAGCTACTATAGTTAACATAGAAGGTGAGAAATGACGGTGGTGGGGCCAGGGCAGTAGTGGTGAAAGAGACAGAGAATGATCAGTTTCTTGATATATTGTGAAAGTAGAGACACCTTGAGAGATTGGATGTGTGGTGTGAGAGAGAGCACAGGAGGCAAGAATGATCCCAGGTTCAACCTGAGCAATGTGAAAGATGGGAGTGGTTATTTACTGAGACTGGAAAGATGAAAGGGGAGCTTATTCAGATGAAGAAAAGAGCATAGTTTAAGTTTGAGTTCCTATTGGCCATCCAAGTAAAGATGTCTAGCTGGAGACCAGAAATACTGGGGTCAGATTTATGAGAGAGGAGCAGGCTGGGTGTATACACTTGGGAGTTGTCAAAGTATGTTGACATTTAAAGAACTGGGGCTAGAAATTCCCAATCACCAAAGGAGTAAACATTGACTAAGAGAAAAATTCTGTCTTAGTTTGAACTCTTCCAAAAACAATCCTAAGACAAGAACTTGAATTCATTGAATTTAACTGGGAGCTGGGAAGCACAAATGAGGAAAGGGGAAAGTGAGATGAGGGAAGGAGAAGCCAATAAAAGGAATAAAGGGTGTATTGATAAGCTGGTTACTACTGAAAGCAACTGGAGTTCACTTCCTCTGGGGACCCTCAGAGGAACAGTGTAGAACACAATGCAGATTTGTCCTGCCAGGAGATGAGAACCTTCATTTCAGTGTTTCCTAACTTCACCAGGTGAAAGATACTCCTGAGGGTCTTAAGTCCCTGGTCCTTTGAGGCTCCCAAGGAACTGGAGAAAGCACTTAGAAAAGCAGTGAGAGAGAAATTCAGGGACAAGGGGATGAGGAGCTTTTATAATAAGACTTAGAAATACCTAGGTTTTTATGAAAGACAATGGTTATGTCCTACTTTCAAATGCCATTCATAGAGGATTTTGATATATGTGTAGAGATGATGTTCAACACCAAACATGTCTAACATTGATTTGATGAGATGATTCGAGTTCATCTCCAGAATATGCAGGGTCTCAAAAGGTGAGTTAATTCATTCTTCAGTTTCAAATCTAATGGAACTAGTTAAGCAGAAAAGATGTAACACTAAAATGGAAGTTGTGGTCATGCCACAATGAGTGCCTTCCAGCAGAATGGTTATATTAAAAATTAAGCATTAGCCAGCATCCAGATGTTGGATATCAACCCTGTGGTTGTCTGTGTGTGTGCATGTGTGTGCATATGTGTCTGTATAAGACTATTTGAGATGGTATATAATAAATAATGGCCATTTTCAGAAAATAAATCATTGCAAAGAGTTATAATAAATGGTGTATTAATTTAAAATTCAATTCCACTTTCTGCTTTCCTTTAAAAATATTTTGGGAGTACTGAAGGTAATTTTTCCCTTTGTGGAGAATAAACACTTCTGTTAAAAGTCTGCCTTACATTTACCCCCTTGTCTAGCTGTAGCAGGCCCAAGGACCAAGCAGGTAATGTGCATGCATGAGGTCAGGACTCACACACATACACACACACACACACATGCACAGTCACACACGTACACACGTGCATGTGGACATGGTATGGGTGGTGGGCAGAGGTGGAACTCCTAACCTCCATTCATGTCAGGGAAGCACCTACTACTCAGCTCCAGGTGATTTTTTCAAGAGAGTATGCACAAAACTTTCCAATTTTTAAAGAGAAGCATCTCTTCCCCTCTCTAAATTTGGGTTGTCATATGAAATGCCTTAATTTTAAATTTTTGGCTCATTTTTAAAAGATACTTTGTGGTCCACACAAACCATCTTCATAAATCGGATTGCACCCACAGGCAGCCAGTTTGCATGCTCTGCCCTCTGCAGACAGAGCAAGGGCAGTCTAGGAAGCTCGGGGCCAGATTTCACATTCCTTGTCAACTGCCCCAGAGTCCTAGTACAGAAAACTTTTTTTTTTTTTTTTTTTGTCGGCTGGGGTAGAAAAAGGTAATTTGAGGTTAATTAAATATTGTACACATAAAGGCCTGGGGAGCAGCATAGGGGAATCTTCTGGGGTGCTAGAAATGTTCTAGATCTTAATGATCCGGGCCGTGACACAGGTGCATCTACACATAAAAAGTCATTGAGCTGAGGACTTAAGATCCATGCACCTTACACACTTGGATGTACGTGTGTCACATACTTCAAAATACATTCATATATATATATGAAATATAAGAATATATGTATTCAAACAAACTACCAACTTTACACCTTTAAAATAATTAAGTAGAAAGTTCAATGTAAAAGTAGATAGACAATGACTTCTTCTTTGGGGTGCACAGCTGAGACAAAGTCAGTGTAAGCAACACCTGTGTCATATTTAGTGGGGGAAAAAAAAGTCTTCATGAAACCAAAGGGTGAAAACTAGCCTATCTCGTTTTTTCTAGTATATTCCCAGGCCATTCACTGCACGTCCGCGCTTCCTTCAATCGAAATGGAGATTCACGTAAGACAGGTTTCATTAACTTTTGTCACGAGTCACAATGGATTATATATATTATGGAATGAAAGACATGTTCAGGAGAAACTCCTTGAATGCAGATAAAGGAGATGGCTGAGCCCCACACGTCTACAAGAACTGCAGAAGAGGAGCAGGCCTTCGGGCGTGAGCTCTTCAGGCCTGAGCATCCTTATGAAGTACCTGCTGTGGGTGCTTCAGCCCAATCCAGGCCAGGATCCATCTAGTGCATCAAGAAACTTCCTCGTCATCCTCTTTCCCAATGGAGGTGGGGCAGGGAATGGATGGATGCACTGAGCATATGCCTGTCTGCCTACCCCAGGTGCAAGCAACTGGTGTCAGCCCCAACACATCCCTGCGTAGCTGGGGGTCCGTGGTTGCAGTTTCAATTCAGCCAAAATTCATCAGTCACTGTAGGGCATACAAAAATGAGTGAGCCATAATTCTTGCAGTATTTGTTTTCTAGGGCTGCCATAGCAAAGCACCACAACCTGGGTGGCTTAGAACAACAGAAATTTATTGTCTCACAGTTCTGGAAGCCAGAAGTCCAAAATCAAAGTGTTGGCACGAACTTGTTCCCTCTAGAGGTGCTAGGGAAGGAGCCGTTCCAGACCTTTCTCCTGGTTTCTGGTAGTTCCCTGCCTTCTGGCAGCGTAACTTCCTGTGAGTTCTTCCTGTGTGCATGTCTATAACCACCCCGCCCCCTTTTTAAGGGCACTAGTCACTTCAGACTAAGGACCCACACTATTCCAGTATGACCTCATCTTAGCCCAACTAATTATATCTGCAATGACCGTATCTCCAAATAAGGTCATATTCAGAGGTACTGGAGGTTAGGACTTCAACATGTGAATTTTGGAGGAACACAATTCAACCCACAGCACTTGCCCTCCAGGGCTTTATAATCTAGTTAGGGAGACAGACATATATGTCATTGGAGTCTCTTAAAAAATCCTAGTTACCAGAATGAAATCATACTAAAATTTCTTTTCATAGCATGGCTTTTTCTGATGGTATCTATGTACCAACTGTTAGTTTCATGTTTTGTCAGTATGGTAGTAAATAAATCTGGTTTATAGACACTTTTGTATTGTATGAATATTTCAACCATGACAGAAAGTTGAATAACAATACTCTTATAAAGAAATGTTGTGTGATTTTTAGTATAAGACAAAAAATAAAAAAGCTCAATAATGGATTCCATTCAAGTAAGGAAGAGGGAAATAAAAGCGATATTGATGGAAGCATTGCATTTCAATTTATCACAGTCAAGAGGGCAAAGCATGTAGCTTGCCACTCTACTTAAACTGTATCTGCGTGACGCTGCAGAGTGGGACTTTGGTGACTACCAAGTTAATCTAATCAGCTTGGACATTTGCTTGGATAATTCAAGTGCCAAGTGAACGGGGCAAATATTTGAAAAAAATTATCCAGAAAATTAATCAAAATATGAGTTTCAAAGAAGGCGGCGACCTCACAATTAGAGAGGTCGGCCAAGTTGGTTTTGAGACTTTTTTTTTCTGAATTTTTCAGGCTAATAATGATCCCAGAAATCTAGACACCAGAAAAAGATTTAGATAAAGTTTAATATGTAAAAGAGAAAATTCCAAGTGCAGTAGAGGAGTCTTACTGTAGGAAGAGTGAAGGCAGATGCAAACTCTGCGATTGCCACTGTGAACACTGAGCGTGTTACTTCACTTTCTTCTATCACCTATGGCTTTTTGCTAAGATGGAATTCAAGTAACGCATAGTTCAAACATCACTGCTTGATGTTCTATAAACAAAGCCTATTTCCTTAGGTATATTTTGTCGTACACTCTCTTGCCACTTGTGCTCAAATAACAAAGTGTCATAAAAACTGTCTGATGGGAAGGATACTCTCTCACATCTTTCATCCTAAACAAAAGTATCAATGTAAAGTTATTTTTCAAACCCTTTTTTTCCATATTGCTACTTTTTCTTATACATACTACTTTAAAATAAATACCCATCTGACAATGACAGTTCCTTGCTAAAAATACCTCCATGGCTCCCCATTGCCCTTAAAGTCGAGTACAAACTCCGACCCACGATCTACAAAGTCCCCAGTTCACTTGTCTAGTCGAGGGATGGTTATTTTTAGTTTGTTGTTTGTTTTTCAATTCCTCAAATAGTCAAAGCTTTCTTTTGCCTCTGAGCACTCGTTCCTACGGTTCCTTCTGCTTCTGTATTTCCTCATCTGTCTGAGTAGCTCTTACTCACATCCTCCCAGTCTGCATCTAGATGTCACTTGTTCCAGGAGCCACTACTGCTTCCCAAGTCCACGTTAGGCACCCTTTCTTCTTGGCATCTGGCACTTCCTCATTTTGCAGCATTTACCGCACTATGCCATGACTGCCTGCTTTGGTGTGTCTTCTTCCATATGCTATAATTTTTCCTGAGGGCAGACAATGATTCTTTCTTCTTCAACTTTGTATCTCAATGCCTGGTGGACAATGTTGGTACCACATGGCATTTTGAACAAAGGAATAAATGAATGAGAGCAAAAAGAAATATATTATCTGTGATATCTCTGTAAGATGAGTAACTACTAATATTTTAATTAAACATTTCAAATAATAGTTTTTGTTAAAAACAAGTACAACTAATCTATGGTCATGGAGGTCAGAATAGCGGTTACTTTGGGGGTATTGACTGGGAAGAGGCACAAGGGACCCTCCAGGGGAACACAGAATTTTCCCTGTTTTGCTCCAGGTGTCGGTTTCGTGGGCGTAGTCATACAAAAAATTTATCGAGCTGTGCACTTACGATTTGTACCCTTTGTTGCATAAGTTGATGGTACAAAAGAAATAGAAAAAATTTAAAAATTATTTTTATCTCACTCTAATACCAAGGATATATGTTACCATTGGTTAGCACAAGTCTGGTTTTAAAAGCAGTTTTGTAGTTCTGCTTAAGATTGCTACCATTTAGTAAGATTGGCCATGAGCTCCTATCACAGTTAGGGTAGGCCCATGCAGGGCCTTTTCTTCTACCTTTAGGGCTCAGAGCAATTCTGAACCAGCTAAAGGGCTGGGGTCAGTCTTCTCTGAGCATCCCATGGGAATTGGTTCTCTTCTAGACCTTTGAACAACATGAAATTCCCTCTACGCTGGTTCTAATCCCATAAGCACCAACCAGACTACTTTTAAAGTCTGCTTTCAAATGGGTCTTTGCAAAGCTAGGAATCCTGTTGATCATTAGCCACCTTCGATAGTGATCAAATAACTCCTCTGACCAATGGTGGAATTCCCCCCATTCTTAGACTGACTTCTTCAAAGGGACTTCCACTGAACTAAGCAGAATTCTTGTGCAATTAAGCCATCATTCCAGCACATTAGCGTTTAAGATTGTTTCAAGAAATTATTCTATACTTCGAGGGAAATGAATTTCAATGTGTGTGCTTGTTTGTCGAATTCCTGAGTTACCTTCGTTTATACTTAACATTTGCTCCCCATACAACTATTAACATTTTTGGAAAATGTACTTTTAATATTCATTCTGGTACCATATTTGAGATCACTTGTAACATTTCTGAGTTAACTTTATTCTATCCTGTCTTCCCCACTAAACCTATCTTTTATTTGCTGTACTTCAGCCTCCTGACTTTGCAGTCATTTTGGGGTTAAATAGGCTGTTCAAATTGACTACGAATTGTCTTTGCATTTTGGTCTACACCATCATTCGGCTTTGTTGCATCTTGCAGTTATCCAATGTGGAATAATGTTCAAAATCAATTACAAACTCATAGCTGTCTTTAACTAGGGAATATTTATTATTGTTATTAGATGATGCACAAGCTATTGGTGCAGTATTTATGGAGGCAGGAACATACTTCTCTCTGAAGATTTTATCTTTTAGAAGGCACATAAAATTTCAGACTTGCTTTTCAGCCTCATAAATACACATATGGATGCATAGAGTTAACACAGATCATCCATCTTGAGTTTCTTTTGGTTCAGGCAATCATGAAACTAAATCCCATATAAACTGTATAAGCCTGTATGTTTAAATCAATTTTAATGGGAGAGAAGTTCAAGTGCCTGATAATTTAGAACTAGAGAAAATTGTAACCTGAATTTAACAATGTATTAAAGTTATGTACCCTCAGAAAAACGAACTGCAGATTTTTCAGCTCTACGTGTATTAAATATATTAAATATTTTTCAGAAACTTCTGAAGTCTAGTTCGAAGGGAGTTGATAAGAGTTAGAATTTGGTGGCTCCTGGGGCCTTGTTTCGTAGGCAGAGACGTAGAAGCTGAAGAAAATGCAAACAGGGACAAGAAACTTCTTAGCAAAGATAGTTGTAAATGATTGTTCACGGGTGGAGAGCACCCCCTCTTGTGTCTTGGACCTCCATCACCCCAACCCCTATAACCTTTGCTCCATCCCCTGAAAGAAGGAAGTTGTCTCAAATTGATCAAGATCAAAGTTTTGGGTCCCAGGCAAAGTGAGGACTTGATATAGAAATTAATTTGAGCTATGGTAAAAGAAAGAAAATTAATATTTCAAGTATGTCTGAATTGGTGGGCTGATAGTTATGTCCTTTGCAGTATATTTTGAATTGTATAAAAACTGTAGACACAGGAAAAATGCTGGGAAGATAACAGCAGATGCTTGCAATATTATTTCTAGAGGTTAGGATTATGACTGATTCTTATTTTCTTCTTTATACCTTTCATTGTTTTTCTAATTATCTGTAATAAACATGTATCACTTTTATAGTAAAATTATTTTTAAACAGATTGTTAATGTAAATATTATACTGTGATTTACTATTATATCATGCCTCAAATATATATCTGAACTGGCCTGATAAAAAGCCTAGATTTCCCCCTTTTTTCTCATATTTTTTAAGGAAGATTAGAAACTAGTGAATCCTCTGAATTTCATTCCTCATTGTGCTCTCCTAAATCTTATGCACATTCTAAATAAACAGAAGAGTGTAGTCTCCATTTCATATTTTATTTTGACAAGAAAATATTCATTTCAATCATTTTCTAGTTTGAAATATTTATAAATTTTCCTCTGCCGGTGGGCATTAGAGTCTGGCTCTATCATGGTAGCCTATGATCAATCTTGAAAATAAGGCAGGAACGATCTGCCGAAAGCCTTGGAGAACACGTTCCAAAAGTTCAGAGTCCTGTTTTTGTCAGTAAAACATGGGCAATGGGACAAGGTTTGGGAGATAAAGATGATCAAAGGAAAGAAACAAAAAAGAAAGGTCGGGTACTTTGTTTTCCACATAGCCCTTTTCACCGTAATACTTAGAATATAGAAAACCTCTTTTATTAAAAAGTAAGAAAAAGACTGAAACTATTTAACTATTCAAGAGGCTCATCTCCCAGGACACAAAAGGGACCTGGGAATTTAAAATTTGCATCTGCTTTTAGGCATTATGGCTTGAAATCTGTTGTAAATACCCTGTTATTAGTTCAAGAGATAGCCACAGATAGCAAGATGCCTGGAATTCCAGAAGGAAGTAGAAGTCACAGTTAAAGATGCATTCTGTTAGCACCTGTAAACAGGCCAACAACTGAAAGCAAAGAAGAAAATAAAAATTCAGATGAAAAAGAATGAATGCAAATCTGTGATCCTCATTATAACCAGATATCAATATTGCCCATGCCGTGAACTATTTCTCACTCCCTGCTGGAGTGCACGTTGGACTGCACTTCCCTACCTACTTTGAAGTTAGGCTTGTCCGTGTGACTTCAGTTGGCCTGTGAAATGTGAATAGAACTGGTCTGTGTCACTTTTGGCTTCTGGAAAGATCATGATCCAATGGGCAACTTCCCAGTTCTTTCCTCCTGGCCTGGGACTGGCATCTGCCCAGGCTCTTAAAGCACGATGAACAAAATCACCCTGTTGAACTTTCATTGCCATGTAGCAGAAGCACGAAATAATCTTTGCATTTTAAATCACTAAGATTTTGGAGCTGTTTGTTATTGCAGCATAACCCAGCCCACACAATGTTACAGCATCCATCCTCGCCAAAGCATTTTAAGGGACCGATGTTTAAGTGTTCTCCATGAAGTAAGAAAGAGTTAATGCACATTATCATTTCAGTGATTCAGGACAGGGATTTAGATACGTTGATAACTTCCCCTATTTAAAATGTGTAATATATTTTGCTTACTTTTGGCAGAGACACTTAAGTTGTGCTGTGCTTTTTGGAAAAATACTTTTTAATTTTATGTTCTTATATTTTCCTTTACTCTCGTAATTATTTTTTAAAATCTTTTTGATGAATGTTTAGTGTTCATTCCCATGAACATAACTGATAAATTTCTCTTTTTTTTTTTTTATTATTCCAAGGTATTGTGAGGGTACACATATTCTAGCCACACTTTATGTCTTTGCCCCACCCATATGCAGGTTAAAGGCATGCCCTTCCCTCCCTTTAGTGCTCCCCACGTCCCTTAGTTGTAGATTTTCCCCCTAAATTTCTCTTTTAAACTATTACACTTTAAAATTTAAGTGTCTGTGTCTATGTAATAAATCTAAACAAATTTTTCATTTTGATGTTTATGTACGTTATCTGGCGGCCACACAATAAATAGAAGATTATATTCTTCTTCCCTTTAATAAATCCCACAAGGAACGGAACTAGTAACAGGAAATTAGTGTTTGAAAAATCAGCATTGCATGGCTGTGAAAAGAAAGCTCTCTAAGGATAGGACTATTGTGGTTGCTACAAGTAAATGAAAAAATATTCGACTATTTTCTTTAAGTCAATCTTTCCTCAAAACCTTGTAAGGCTTTCTTCCAGGCTGCTAATGAGTGTCTTTATTTGAACTTGATATGCAGACTTTTTTTTTAAAACATTCCATTTTTCCAGGTGCTTGCAGCAGTAGGGTGAATTCAAGAATTATGTTTACTGGGTGTGGATCTTTTGGAGAGAACTGGCAAACCAGGCGCCTTTGAAGCCTGCTGTTTTTTCATCAGCTGGGAGCAGTAACCTGATCCCTCCACCCCGACCAGATTTAACCTAAGTGAACACAGGTTGCCTGTAGCACATGGCTAAGACTGGAGGGAAGAGATAGTCTGCACGTCCCCAGCTGGGAAAAGGGGAAGGAGGGGAAGATAAGAACTGTGGTTTCAGATATCCCTAATGGTAATGGGAATTCTTCATGGTCATTTTTCATCTGGGCTGGGTGCTCTCAGAGCTTTGATTACTGCCTCCTCTTTCCTGGGAATCCTTTTGTTTGTCACCCTAGTGTTTGGACTTTAGCCAGGCCATTTTTTTTGTGTTCTCCAGGTAACTCTAGGTCTGTCTCAATACAGCCCAGGAGTGAGTCATAGGTCTGTAAACGATAGACAGACCACTGTCTGATTTTTAGCAATTTTAAATTTTCCTCATGTGCTCATGTCCCCAAAGGCAAGGGTGAGGGTTTTTTTTTTTTTTTCTTTCTTTTCTGTTTTCCTGGCTGTTGTCTTGTTGGCTCAGAAAGTCTAAAATGCATTCAAGCCATGGCATCAGGCATTTTCATCAGGGTTTTTATTGGTTCGGTTTTTTTGGTTATGCATACTGGAAGGAAATCAACACGTTAAAAAGAAAGAGAAGGAGATCAGAAAAGGAATGACGTCTGTTAGCGGTTTCTGATTTATGAGTCTGAAGGACCTGTCACGTTGGAGCCTCGGAATGATTTTAATTAGCTGCATGACTGAAATGCCTTGTCAGTGTGGCACATTACGGAGGAGCCCTCTGAAGACGGAGCAGCCCGGAGGGGGGGAGGCTGTGGGGAGGGGCCGCTGCTGATTTTCGCCTGAGTCCCCACACTGCTCACAAAAGGTCATTCACGGAGCATCCTCCGATCCTTGCTTCGTAAAAGCTGGTGAGAATATTAATGAAGCCCCACCTAATTTTTGCCTGTTATTAATAATAATGCAGCTCCTGAAAGTGAGAAATATGAGAAACAGAACCAGTTTTTCAGTCCCTAAGAAAGGAAATTGTTTTAGGAATTTGGAGTCCTGTGCAAGCGGTCTTGTCCGGCAGGGCCTTAGAGGGCCTCGCGGCCGTGTCCGCGCACAGCGAGCGAGCAGAGCGGGCCGTGCAATGGCGCTGCCGGCCGCCTGGTCAGAAGGGGGCGCCCGCAGTCACCTCTGCACGGGGCCGGGAGCCGGGTCCATCTTCGGTACCTCCATTTCTCCAGGGACACAGGGGTCCTGTTGGAGACTCCGTGGACACGTGCTGTAGCCAAAAAGGCTACGCGAATGCCGGGTGTTGTCAGGAAGGCTACTGAAAACATGACAGAGAAGCCAGCTTATTGTCGTTCAAACCAAGAGGCCCCTCACGAGGAGGCGTGCTCCGTGCTGTCTGGGTGCCGGGCCCGCGGACGCAGACGTGGAGCTGGGCACTGGCCGCTGCAGGAGTGGGGTTGGGTGTGGCCGGCACCCTGGGAAGCAGAACAAGAAAAGACCAGAACTTTTCAATCGGAGGAGATGAAAGCTGAGAGACGACATGCTGGATGTCCCTAGGCAACGCCATCTAGCACAAATAAAAGACGGCGGCTTTGTCTTAGAGATGGCTGGGTGATTTCACTGGCTGTGTCTCCTACTATTTTCCAACACGAAAGCTCCCCTCAAGCCACCAGTTTGCTCCCTGTTTCACAAACATGCTTGCTTTTCTTCTTGCCAGACTCACACTTTTACTGATGTTCTTCCTCTCACTTATATGCCTCTATTTTCTGCCTCCTAAGTTTAAATTTCACCTGCCAGAAAAGGTTCCCCTCCCACCACCTCAACCAAAGGTAGAATTTCCATAGTCTTTATGGTCTGCGCGTTTGTGTGACAATTAATCATCCACTGCCAGGTGATGTCTCTTACACTGTTGTCTTGAGTTATTATGCAAACATTATTTTTTTACTATTTAACTTTTTGTGTGTGTAAATATGTATATAATGATTTTTCAACTAAAATATTAACACTTTCTCTCTCTCTCTCTCTCTCTCTCTCTCTCTCTCTCTCTCTGTATATATATATATATGAAAGAAGCCATACTTTCCAAACCAAAGTCATGGCATCTGATTTGCATGAATTAGGTGGCTGCATGCAGCAGAAACCTCAGGAAAACAGTGGCTTAAACAAGATAATTTTTTCTCTTGACTAGCATAAGTTTGGAGGTAAAGAGGGAATCTGGGGTTGATCTGGAGGCTTTAGAGTCTTTAAAGATAGACTCTTTCTATCCTTCTATTCTACCATCCCGGTGCCTAATTTTTGTCCTGAAGGCCACTCAATGAGGCAAGAAGGCTTCCCAAGTGTCACCGTCCTGACTGCAGTCAGAGCATCACCAAGGAGGCAGAGAAAACAATTCCTCGCAGCTGAGTCATCAGCCTTCTACAATGCCTTCTCAGGACCCCTTGGGAAACTTCTCATATCTCATTGGCCGAGACATTGTCACCTTGGTGATAAGGGAGGTTGGAAAACATGGTCTCAGCTGGGGTCGTGACCACCACAAGGAAATGGTTTTGATACAACAGAAGAAAGGAAGACTCAATATTGGGCATCAGCTAGCAGTCCCTGCCACAGGAAGAGCATCTACTACATCCATGGGACCAAGTGTGG
Organism: Avahi laniger; assembly: GCA_963575035.1. Taxonomy (NCBI): domain Eukaryota; kingdom Metazoa; phylum Chordata; class Mammalia; order Primates; family Indriidae; genus Avahi; species Avahi laniger. Next base: position 17,116 of record CAUYSK010025646.1, on the reverse strand, counting down.
ACACAAGGTTCTGTGCTCCACAAGAGCTCCTGGAGGCCCAGAAGGTGTTTAATTGAATAACAAAGAGGAGATATGATAACTTTTAGTTATGTGAGACCAAAGCAACTTCTCATGGTTGCCATGGGATACCTTCTAAATATGTGGCCTGATGTGATTTCCCCAAATTGTTATGCAATGAAAGTGTCATAGATTCTAAGTATAGAGTTTTTTCAATTACATACCCAGAGAAATGTGATATTTCCCCCTTGGATTGTATTATATTGGGCTTGGCTATGTGTCAGCAGATTTCAGTAATAGCGAATTAAAGCCTTTCTAACCACAGGGCATCGACAACTAGAGACTGATTCATTTGGGGTTGATAATTTGAATGGTGCCAACTTTTTTTTTTACAAGGCAAATTTGTTTTTCATCAGAAAACATAAGAAATTTTTTCTGCCCAGAAGATACTTATACATACCAGATGTGCTCATCATACTTTGTATAGCCTTTGACTATGGAATTTTTATATAGTAACTGTTTGTTCACTTGTCTCTTTTGTCTACTAAACACGGTACCTTGAGGGCATGAGTGTGTTGTTTGCCTTTATATCGCCAACGTCTAGCACAGTGACTGATGCATTGCAGGTATCCCATAAATGGTAGTTAATGAATTAATGTCTGATGCAACTGATGCAAGGCAGTGTTCTGCATAGATTAGTGGGGCTTTGGAAAAGAGACCTTAGAAGGACGACAGTGTCCAGGAATAAAATTTGTTCTAAGTAAAATCTTTGACCCAATCAGTCTTTGCTCTGGGGAGAGAGTAACGAAGATTTAACTGGAACTTCATTTCATGTATAGAAACCCAGAAAATAGACTCGGGATTTAGAGCAGTAAGGCAATATCCTAATAATCTACTGAAGCAGCCTGGCTGCCTTGTCACCCCGAAGGTAATTATATTTGCAGTTTAGAAGGAATGCTAAGTCGCATTCTGTTTCCTAAGTTCCTCTGTGTATCCATCATTCAGCCACCCCCTTGCATTATATAGTGTCATTCCAGTGATAGGATTATTGTGATATTACTAATAGGAGAGAGAAATTAATTTTTAAAACACGCATTAAGCACTGCCTATGTAAAATTTTTGGTAGATACTTTAGAAAAAAACATAAGTTGTTTCTCATCTCTCTTTTACATGTTGGGGTATGTTTCCTTTGAGCCTTCCTTTGCCTAAAGATGGTATAAATTTCATTACACTTGAATCCCTCTTCCTTACCTTCCTTTTCATCCTCAAATATTCTTTCCTGTCTGGAGGGAAGCACAGATCCCCAAAGCCTGCTGGTTTGCTGCAGCTGCAATAGAGAAAGCCTATGTGGAGTTCAAGTTTGTACTTTTATTGCAGAGGGAGGGAGTGGGGAAGTTCTGTCCAAACAGTCATTGCCAGGTAGGGGACTCATACTTATTCTCCACGGGCTCTATCTGAATCTGTTTGAGTACTGCCTGGGCCTTGTCTTCAGAGCTGTGGTTGATATGGCTTTATAGGTTTTTGCAAATTCAGCTCTCAGAAGATGGTTGCCTCCTTTTTGCTTGCCTGTGATTAGGGCCTACAGCCAAGACCACAATTTCCAACTTACCTGACAGCAGGTCAACCTAATTACAGGCAAAAGGACTCAGTATAATGTAGGCAGGGACAACCTAATAGGCTCTATGGTATCACACAGCCTGGGACCCATTACTAGCTATGGCTCTGTGACTTTGAACAAGTTACTTACTCTGTGAGCCCTTTAGTATAGCTGTCTGTAAAATGGGAATAATAATATCTATTCTGCTACATTATCAGGGAATTAAGTAAGATGAGGTATGTAACTTGTATGGGAAGCAGTAGGTGTTCTATAAGGAGGGCAAATTCATTCTACTTTTGATTAATTTTTCCTCCTTCTCCCATAAGCAACAGAAGTCGAAAGATGGAGAGGGAATTGGAAATAATACCTTTGTTGGAATACCCTGTTCACTATTCCTGTCCTAGTTCTTGTATATTCTCTTGCTACAGGAACTCCAAAGGACTCAGGGTGAATGAGGGAAATGAAGATTCAAAAATGTTCTTAAGTGAAAACATTTAGGAGTAGCAACAATAACTGGCCTAGAAACTTCCTTTTAATCCAAATTAAAAAATTATAAATTGGCAAGGCACGGTGGCTCATGCCTATAATCCGAGCACTCTGGGAGGCGGAGGTGGGAGGATCACTTGAGGTCAGGAGTTTGAGAGCAGCCTGAGCAAGAGTGGGGCCCTATCTCTACAAAAAATAGAAAAATTAGCTAGGCATGGTGACTTGTGCCTGTAGTCCTAGCTACTCATCGCTTGAGCTCAGGAGTTTGAGGTTGCAGTGAGCTATGATGATACCACTGCACTCTAACTGGGGCAACAGAGCAAGACTCTGTCTCCAAAAAAAACAAAAAAATACATATATGTATATATATGTGTGTATATATATATATATATTTATATATATATATAAAACCTTTGAATATTCTTATCACTCATATTTAAATGATATCCAAACAAAAATCCTAAATAAAAGTGCTAATTCCAAGATTTGGAAATGTGTTCCTGTGGCCATAAATACTTAAAGAAAAAAGTGGGTGGCAGAGGGCATGGGGGGTGGGGAGGAAGGGAGGAGAGTTCTCTGGATCCAAAGGTTTTAATTCTCAAGTTAATAACACTTACCTGTCTGCTCACGGCATTTGCTCTCTTACCAGCAATTTGTTTGAGTCTGTGGCATTGCAGGAGAAACACAAGTGAAATCAATAGAAATGCACCTCAATTAGCACATAGCAAAACCATGTGGGGCTGGGGTGGTGTGTTAGGACCTTCTGTGTGACATTATTAAAGAGGGTAAAATGTGCAGGGGAAATTTCTCTGGCCACGGAGTCTGTTCTGTCATATACATTTGCTGGATCCAGCTGTATTTCCTAAATGCTGAACATATTGTTCTGGCTGTTTATGTTCTTGGCACCCAGCACTGCTGTGCATTCCCAAGCGCCAAGAGCATGAGCACAGCAGTAGCTTCCCCTAAAAGGCCTGTAAAGCCATGACTAGTTTATTCTCCCAAAGATCCAAGGTACTTGTTAAAGCACAAAATCTGTTGCAGCCGACGTGGCTCTGAGTTAGATGTGTCGCAACACATTCTCGGGGAGACAGAGTTCCTTGGACTACCAGCCTCCATATTTGTCAAAACTACTGTAGGCCAAAGGTCAGCAGCAGTGTCTGGCAGCACAAAACCAAACCTAAAAAGCTAAAATAAACACTAGGCCAGTGAGTCCAATACTTGCTACAGCTTCCTCTCTCTGCTGCTCAATGTCTGGATAAATGCTGCCCCAAAGTAGGAGTTTATAGACTACACTGAATGCATAAAAACAAAGTGGAAACCTGGGTGATTCTTTCACTCCAGCAGGAAAATGCCCAAGTCTGTTTTGTAACAGCTCTCAGATGATGTAGTGGAATTTTCAAAACTATTTCTTTCCATTTACTATATATCTTTACATAAAAAACATAAGATTTGTAGATAGCTAGGTTTAAGATATTCAGAATCTCATAGAGAGGCAGAAACATTAAAAAGCAAGTCTAAGATCAAATAGCATGGGTTAGTGGAGGGACAATCACCCAGGTCGAGAAAAGAGGAAAGGCCATAGTGGCACAATGAGGCCTCTAGTAGTCAGTCCCCAGGGGGCCCAGATAATTCTGATATCTAAGTAACTGTACACAGAGCATCCAGATTCCCTCATTCAGCACCTTCACTTTGAACTACGACTGAGATTGTCGGGTTACATCTGAAATGCTGGTTCTTGGTGCACTCATGGCCAAAGAATGACCAGACACACCAAAGTAAGGCAAGCATGAAAATGAGGTTTATTGAGGAGAGAAAGATAGGATTATAGAGCAAGAGCAAGATAAAGGTTTACAGAGTGAGATGCATATGCTACAGATGATGACCGGACCCACTGTCATAGCAAAAGAGAGCAAATGATGAAAAGGGCTTGGTTATGGTCTGGGTCTTGTTTTATAGTGTCTCGATTGGGAGCTCCCTCATGGCTTAGACGTCACCAGGGAATCACTTTGATTGGACAGTGGGGAGTTATATGACCTCAGTCTTACTGTGTATGCAGCTCTTCCATGAGCCTCTCTGAAACCTATTTGTGGGGGGTGAACTGCAATCACACCTACTTTTGTCCCTAGGAGTCCCTCGCTATCTACCTAACAAGATGAAAGGATTAGTAGGCAGGTTTCCTGGAGGACATGAGGCCAAACTGAAACAAATGGAGGTGTCACTCGTATAAAGGCTAGAATGCAGCTTTCACTTGAGGCTCAATACTTCCTGTCTCAGCTCTATGTGTGTTTAACATCCTAAGTATCAAAGCATTTAGGTACATCAAAATGCACCTGTGGCCTACTTCTGCCTCTGACCTAAAGAGGGAATGAAATGCTTTATAAACATGGCAGATAAAGGAAAAAGAGAATTTGTTCTAGCAAAAATCTTTAAAAGGTTGATACCTTTGGATCCAGAATTTTAACTTAAGGAAATTTGTCTTAAGTAAATAGTTAAGAGAATATTTATTTACAATATTTATTTACATTTAATAAATTAAATATTTACAATATTTATTACATCACTATTTTTGTTTTGTTTTGTTTTTGGAAGGAATAAAAAAATGGCAAGCCATCTAAATGTTTGTCCAACAATAATACATTGTATAGTACAGTCATATCATGCAATAATTTACAGTCCTTAAAGAGCAATGTTACGGAAGAATGATATGGAAAGATGCTAACAACATATTGTTGAGTAAAAAAAAGATTGAAAGAGTAGTACTGCAGAAGACACTATGAAGAGGGTAAAAAACCAAAATATTTGCAAATCACACATTGGATAAAGAACTTGTATCCAAAAATATACAAAAAACATGTAAAATTCAATAGGAAAAAAACACTTAAAAGATGGGCAAAAGATCTACATAGAAACATCACAAAAGAAAGTACACGGATGGAAAATAAGCATATGAAAATATGCTCAACAACATTTGCCATTAGTGAAATGAAAATTAACATAACAGTGAGACGCCCCTGTGCACCTATTAGAGTAGCTAAAATCCAAAAAACTGATAGTACAAATTGCTGGCAAGGATGCTAAGCAACTGGAAATCTTGTTTATTCCTGGTAGGAATGCAAAGTGATACAGACACTATAGAAGACAGCTCAGCAGTTCCTTAAAAAGCAAAACATAGTCTTACCATATGATCCAATAATTAGACCTAGTTAACTTACTCAATTGATGTAAAAATATATGTCCACACAAAAACCCACATGCAAATATTTGTAGCAGCTTTCTTCATAATTGCCAAAAACTAGAAGCAATTAATATGCCTTTTAATAGGTGAATGCATCAACAAACTATGGTGTATTCAGACAATAGAATACTATTAGTATTAATATTTAGCAATAAAAAGGAACAAGCTATCGAACCATGCACAGATATGGACAAATCTTAAATGCATATTGCTAAATGAAATAATCCAGTCTGAAAAGTATACATACTGTGTGATTCCATTTTCATGACATTCTGAAAAATAATAAACAGATAAACGTCAAACAGATTGGTAGTTGCCAGGGTTTTGGAGAAGGGGGGTAGTTGAATAGGTAAAGCCTGAGGAGTTATATTTTAGGGTGATGTCACTGTTCTGTATGATACTGTGATGTTAGATACATGACACTACATTGTTCAAAACTTCTAGAACTTCACAGCACAAAGAGTGAAACAATGTTGAAAATTTAAAAATTCATTTAGGGGATCCCAGGATGGAATATACACTATGACAAAGGAATCTCTATTAGAAATGTATAAAATGACCTCACTGAAAGGGTGGGGATAAAAGTGCTGAACTAAATAACTGTGAAAATTAGTAGAAGCTAATACTAAAACTGCCCATAAACAACTGTACAGTTTTAGTGGGTAAAGTTGTTTCCCATAAGGGTAGGGGTTAACGATTCTAAAACCATTATATGCATATACTAGAAGTGAACATTTAAGTAAGGAGGTGGCAGATGGTGGGAGGCAGGTTTCCCACTATTGGAGTGGAATTTACAGACAAGCAAGGGAGGAACCTGGAACGATTCATGTAGTACTGAATTAGAGTTGGGGATGTCACCATGAACTCACTTTTAGTTTAAGATAGACACAGACAAACATATAGAAAGAAATATAAATACATGTATATACACCAGTTTGTAGACATACATATTTCCTTGCTCTCTTAGCTGAGAAAGCTGAAAGTACCAATGAGGACACCCAGCACCCAGATCTTGGTTTCTAATACCATTCTCCAATAAAAGGAACCAGAGCTTCTTGGAGCAATGGCTGCTTTTAGGTCTGAGGCAAGGAAAATATAACTCCAGAGCATCTTGTAGTGCCAGAAAGTAAAGAATGCTCAGAAAAACCCACAACAATGAGGATATGTCAAAGGGATGTAGCAGACCACTGAAAAGCTCCCAATGGCCAAAGCTGGAATGATTGAGCCATAAGATAAATAACACAATATTGGATTATAATCCAAGGTATTAAATATCCATAAGCCCATACTGATATAAATAAATGATTAAATAAATGAGAGAGAGAGAGAGAGAGAGAGAGAATGAATAGACAAACTATCCATGAAGAAGTCTGAATAATTTATGGAGATACTCCCCTCCTTTAAGGTGTAGAACATAATTTCCTACCCCTCAAGAGTGGGCTTTACACAGTTACGTCCTTCCAAAGAGCACGATATGAAAAGAGAGATAGAAAAAGTATAACTTTATTGTGTAGAAAACTGACAAACACTATCTCAGCCAGATGACCAACGCTGACCCTCTTCTGTGGTTCTCCCTCAAATCCATAACCCTAGCATGATCAGGAGAAAAACACCAGACATATCCCAATTGAAGGACATTCTACAAAACAACCAACCAGTATTCCTCAAAATTGTCAAAGTCATCGATAACAAGGAACGCTGAAAAGCTGTTAAAGTCTAAAGAGCCTAAGGACACACAATGACTAAATGCCACATGGCAGCCTCGATGGGATCCTCGCACAGAAAAAGAACATTAGGTACAAAGTAAGGAAATCTGAATAAAGCACAGACTTAAGTTAGTAATAATATATCAATACCAGTATCAATAATAACGACATACCAATACTGGTTCATCAGATTTGTTCATTAGATGTGGCATTAGTAGCATAATAATGTAAAATATTAACAATAGGGTAAACTAGGCGTGGGCTATGTGGGAACACTGCACTATCTTCACAACTTCATAAACTTTTATAAAATAAAAAGTGTATTAAACAAAGAGTATATACTATGATTTTCCTGAATTTATATATAGATCTATAGTTAGATATAAATATGCATACACAGAAAAAAGATGGAAGGTTATATATCAAACTATTAACATTGGTAATTGCTGGTGGTGAGATTAGAAAGTATCATTTTCTTATTTTGTTCATCTGTATATATGACTTTACAATACAAAAATAAAATAAATTATAAACCTTCATTTGGAATGGAATACTTCCTTGACATAAATACAAAAGAAGAATTATAGTTAATATTTAAAATTCCTAAAGTATGAAACAATTCTGTCAGGGGAAAATATAAAAATTTACTTTTTAATTAAAAACTTTCTTCCCAGTATGTTCTTTGATAATGCCTAAGGATAAATGTGGAAGAGGAATAATTATTTCTTGAATGAATAGTTTGACAAAACATAGTCAAGAAAGAGTCCCAAATTAACCTTCAAAAGGAATTTCAATTACCTATTTTAATCCATTCATTTTCCCATTTTAATTTCTTAAGTAATTTAGGATGTTTAAAACCTCTAAAGAGGCTGGTCTGAGGCTCCAAGAAGGTGCTGTCAGATGTCCCTAGAGTTCAATTCTAAACACACCTGCCCTAGCAGCCTCTCACATTGTGCGTTAGAAGGTGATGGTTTTGCACAGTATCAGAGTGCTGATAGAGTCATTACCACCTTCTCTAGTGGGAAGCGATTAACTACTTTAAACAGGAATGTATTCTTTCATTCGCATAATGGCATTGCTTACTCTACTTTAAATTATTAGATCGGTCTTTGCTTGAGCTTATTTGGAATAAGCCACTCACATTTTTTTCATAAATCATTTTATTTCCTCATTTCTTATTCTATAACACTCATTGAGGGCTCACCATTTGTCCATTAGTATGTTAATAGCAGAGGAATACTAAAGTCTGAATAATAATAAACAGCCCCTAATTTTAAGGAGATTTTAGGAAAGAGGAAGGGGCACAGTGAGATAGATAAATGATTACATTTATAAGATAGAATAAATGCTATAAAGAAAAGTGCAAATATAGTAAAATGAGTGTTCACAAGCAAGGAGAAAATACATCCATGTAGAAGGGCACGGGGAGGGATTTGCAAAAACGATGACTGAGAATTGGGTCCTGGTTAATATTTGGTGGTGTTGGGCAGAATGTTCGTTCTCCTTCCTTTATGTTTCCATGTGGAGGAACTTCAGCTACAATAACACTCCTGACCACTCCGCCCACTCATTACTCCCTCCCACAGGGAGTTAAATAGTGAGTTACAGAGCAGAAACTGAGCATGCTTGGCTTAGCCCATTATGTTTTCTCTTTAGTAGGAGCCTGTCTGCATGACCCTTTTGTCTGATCTATTTTCTGCCATGCTTGAAGAAATCCTTAAAGCCTCTTTCGCCAATTAACTTTATCAATAATAAAGGTGACTAATTAATCTCTGCCTGTCTCCTGAGTCTATCACAGGAAAGGAAGAAGGGTGTTTGTTACTAGCTAATAAAAGTTCTAATAATAGACTTTGAGATAGAAGAAGTAAGGGGAAAAGATAAGCCAAGGAACAGCTACGAAGTTTGGAGGAACATTGAATATGTCAGATTGGCAGGAATTGAGTATGAATGAAGAGAGAAGAGGAAGATGAAGTAAAACGGGGAGACTGGGGACTGTATTAATCAAGGTTCTCCAGAAAAATGGAACCAATAGGCTATATATAGAAAGATATAGAAAGAAATTTATTATAAGGGGTTGGCTCATGCCATTTGGGAGGCTGAGGAGTCCCACAACCTGCTATCTGCAAGGTGGAGACCCAGGAAAGCTGATGTTGTAGTTCCAGTTCACACCCGAAGGCCTGAGAACCAGGGAAACAAATGGTGTAATTCTCAGTTTGAATCCAAAGGCCCAAGACCCAAAAGCTCTGCTTTCTGAGCTCAGGAGAAGATGGATGTCTCAGCTCAAACAGATCAAATTTGTTCTTCCTTGGCCTTTTTGTTCTATTCAGGTTCTCAATGGACTGGATGATGCCTGCTCGCAGTGGGCATCATGATCATCATCACTCATCTTCTCATCCACTGATTCCAATGCTAATCTCTTCCAGAAATACCTCAGACACACCCAGAAATAGTGTTTTACCAGCTACCTGGGCATCCTTTAGCCCAGTCAAGTTGACATGTAAAATTAAGCCTCACAAGGACTATTCCTGAGAAATCCTGAAAGCCAAGCTAGGGCTTTAGAATTCATTCATAGTCAATGGAGAGGTTCTGGATCCTAATTGCAGAGTATCTGATATTGGACTAACACTCCCAAAGAAAACAATTATAAACTCTGAAAAAATATTAAAAACAACTGTTTGAAGGGGCTGGAGAGTAATCAAAAACAGGTTGAACTGGAGAAGATTTAAATCAATCCTTGAAAAAAAAAAAAAAAACAACAGCAAAAAGAGTGAGATTCACCCTTGGCTTTTCCACTGGAGCAGTCCCCGCCACTGCTGAGCTAGAAGTTAAACCAAACTCTTATTATAGGGGTCAAAACATAGTTTGGGACTGTTTTAGTGGCTGAAAATTGAAGAACAAAATCCCAAAGAAAAGGGAGTCATGAAAGGGGGACTCCAAAATCTGTATATAAACTTTACTTAATCCTTGGCTGACTGCTGTACTATGTGTGTGAAAGGTGAGACTTCAGGTAACTCAGCAGGAAAAACAAATAAATGAACAGCATCTGAAATTCCGAAAGATTTAAGAAAATATTTTAGCAGCTGCCCAATGCAGGAGATACAGTTTGGAGTTAAAGAGACTTAGCAAAAATTTTAATCTTTCAATAAATCCCAGAAAAGCTATGTCTTAGGAGTAAAGGCTATGTTCCAGAACTCAGAAATTCACCCTAGGATTGAGGGGTAAACCAGCACTGGTTCAAGATGATAAGTTATTAATTTAACTCCTAACTGGACCAAAACTCAACATTTTTCAGAGGAAGATGACAGAATTTATATTCTAGGACGTTTCAATCACAATGTCAAGTATGTAATAAAAAACTACTAAGCATGTAAATCATCAAGAAAATGTGGTCTAGAGTCGAAGGAAAATTAGTCAAAAGAAACAGACTCACAGATGATGCAGACATTGAAATTAGATGACAGAGACTTGAAAATATAAAAATTACGCTAAGGGAAGTAAATGAAAAAATTAATACAATGGGTGAAAAGATGAAAATTTCAAGAGAGATGTGAAAATCATAGAAAGAACGAAAAAGAAATTCTAGAATTAAAAAATACACTATCTTAAATTAAAAATTCATTGTATGTGATTAATAGTAGAGTAGACATGACAAAAGAGATTACCGAACTTGAAGATAGGCCAATAAAATCATTCAATCTGAAGCATACAGAAAATTACAAAATAATGAACAAAGCTTTAGTCATCTGTGAGACAGTATTAAGTGGTCTAAAATCATGTATTTGGTGTTCAAGAAAGAAAGAAAGGAGGGGGATATATGTGCTGAACAAATATTTGAAAAAATATGGGACAAAATTTTTCCAAATTCGACCAAGAACAGCAACCCATATGTCCTGGAAGCTCAGTGAACCACAGCAGGATAAAAAAACTAAGCACAGAAAAATCAAAGAAAAAAAATCTTCAAAGAACTAAGAGGAGAGAAAAAAGACACATCACATACAAGGGAACAAAAATAAGAAAGTGAGCTGACTTTTCATCCAAAAATAATGAAGGACACAAGACAATGGAAAGTATTCTTTAAAATCTATTATCAATAAAATACCTTCCAAAAATTAAGATTAGGAAAAAATATTTTCATGAGCAAAACCAAGACAATTTTTCACAAGCAAACCAACACTACAAGAAATGCTAAGGAAAGTTATTCATATTAAAGAAGAATGATACTAGGTGGACAATCTGAGTCTACAGAAAGGAATAAGGAGATGAAAATAGTAAAAATATGTATAAATATAAATGACTATTTTTCTTTTTTTCAATTTGTCAAAAGTCAATCAAATGTTTAAAGAAAAATAACAATATATTTTGAGGTTTATAATATTTTTAGAAGTATGGCAACAATATCATGTAATAGTAAGGAGGAGGATGTAAATGAACTACTAATAATAGTCAATGGAGAGTCTTGGCAAATTTTTGAACAGGGAGATGGGCAGCAAAGTGACACAATTTAAACTGTGCCTTTAGAAAAGTCATCCAGCAGCAGGCCACAGGACAGATCAGAAGGAGCAACATAATAGATATATTAAAGAAGAACTCATAGGACTTGGAAACTGTTTGGAAGTGGTACAGGGAAAATAACAGAGATGTTAAATAGTACTATTTTTTGGAGGTTGGGTGATAAAGAAGTTGATGTTATCGTTAAAGAAACAGGGAACCCTGTAGACAGAACTACCACGGGAAGAAAATGATGAGTTTACTTATCATCTTACCAAGTCTAAAGTGTAGGTGAGACCATATAGGTGGAGATGGATGACAAGCAATTTAAAAGGCAAGTCTCTCCTCTTATAAAAATTCCAGTGCCTGTCCTCAAAAATATACGGTTTTTACGTGGCTTGTTTTCACCATATGCTACATGATTTATTGGAAAATTTTAAATATATCCAAGCTGTTAGCAAGAGAAGTAAATATAAACCATAGCAGAGTCGGGGATTTGCAAAACAGTTTGTCAAGAAGTCTTTTGGTCTCACCTCCCATTTCTGAGCAAAAGTACGAGACCAAAAGCCAGCAGCCCCGGAGCTTCAGGCCAGGCAAAGGTGCATCTACTTTGCTTTGCAGACTGGCATGCTGGTTTGGGACTGTTTTTTAGTCGCTGCCCACATTACCACTTACCTTTCCCTCTTTACCTTCCCCAATTTTTCGATGCTCTGAATTCACCACTATGAACCCACAAAAAAGATAAGACTAAGTAATAGCAAAAACCAAGAGGCCAACCTTTCTGCTTTACCTATCCCTCTCTCCCTGTCTTCCTCCTCTGGCAGTTATCCAGTCGAGGGACCACTGATGCATTTAGCTGTGACAGATACCACTGGAGTGTTTTGCCTTATGCCTGTGTCATGCTCAACTTTTCATTCATTCATGGTCCTTCTTCTAATGGTCCTGGGATCAGTCCTACTCTAAACCAAATTGTGAAGCAGAGGAGGATATTTTTTGTTCCCTGTCATGCCCCATTCTTCAACACTTTCCCACGTTTACGGACCTATTACCACAGGTGACCAGTGCCATCTTACTGTCCTCAAACTGCCTAATGTCCTAATCTGGTGCCTTCCAGATCCTCCACCCTCCATTCTTTTCTCTCCTTCCTGTATCCTCTCACTTTCGAAAACTCCAAGTTCCATACTATTGCTCAGTGAGGAGTTAGAAGAAAAATAGGTTAATTGACCTAATTCAAATAATAGTGTAATTATTCAATTTTGGCCTCACCCTGAGCACTTTTTAAAAGATCTCTTATATACATGTGAGCCTCTACACCACGTGACAAAAGGGAAGGAAAAAGTCCATTTTTCATTTTAGTCTGTGATATTATAATACTAAAATAAATTAGCACTAACCTTTGCCATTCATTTTAGTGTATTCTGCTTCATGAAATATTGTTTAACATTCCAGGATAAAATCCAAATATAAGACAATGAGATCATTGTATTCTTATTTTACATATGGAAAAGCTACCCAGACAGGTCTACGTACCTTCATCATTCTCTTGTATCCTTGCTTCTCTCTCTTGAGTGAAACATTATTGATAAGCGTGTGTAGGTCTACATTTTCTCCATCTGCTTCATATCTGTATGTTATTTTAACAATTTGGCTGTCTTCCTCCCATTTCTCTCTGTTCAGGGATATTTTCACCCTATTTTCACTTTTTTGACCACTAATAAGAAATACATAAAGCAAGTCAAAAGGGCCTTAACTTTGCTCCTATTCTGGTATAGTTTGAGATTTAAATCTATGTAATTGTGCAAGAGCTAAGTAAAAGTTAACTGAAGGGCAACTTTCATCATTTCCTTACCCTGATAATGTAAATTCTTTTTAACCCTTGGACTATCTCTGTCCTTCTCCCTGTTCATTAAAATCTACCACCATCCCCCAAATCCATTTCCATCCTCACACCTCCAGAAAACCAACACCAACATCCTTTTCCTCTTCCTAATCTATCATAATGCTTATTGTCAGTATCACACACTTTATAAGCTACATTCAAGCATTCTCAACTTGCTCTGTGTGTAAATATTTCTTCTCCAATGAGACCATGAGTTCTCAGAGATGAGATCATTATCCTATAAATCTTAACACATTGTGTGGTTCCAGGCATATAATAAAAATTGAGTGGCCTGATGGGTTAAATTTTTTACATTAAGGACAAGACTCCCATGGAGAGTACTCAGTACTCCTGGATTAGCTTAGAGTTTCACCTCTTTGCTTGTCATTTTCTGAATAGTTTTTCAAAATGGAAACCCCAAAATATCCAGTGAGTACAAAGCAAGACAGAATAATGAAAATGACATTTCAAGTATCAAACTCCAAATCTAGTTAGTGAAAAAATTCCACATTCTTTCATCTAGCTGATATTTCCTGAACATTTCCTGTGTTCCTGTACATGGTACTCAGGAGAAAAGTTAGCAGAGGATATAGTTCCTGCGCTCCAAGAATGCAAATAAAATACTAAAAATGTAGAATTGAGAAATGACTAGATTCAGGTCTTTTCAGGAACAAAGAAAAGAGTAAATAATAGAAAAGGTTAAAAAAGATTTACTTGTTTTATTTTAATCATGATCATCAGTTCATACTTAATTTGGCAGCTAAAATATGCAAAAGCATTGAATTTATCACAGCGAGTTGCATAACAGAACATAGCACACACTTGTGTGCTTAAACAAAACAAGTTGGAATTTAAATTATTATATACTGAATAGCTGAATGTCACTGATAAATAAGAAAATAAAGAGTGCTTATTTGTGATATCATTTAGACATCAGTATGACAACAGTTGAAAGAAAAAGTAATTGCGTACAGCCAAGACAATTTTCATGGCTGAAAAACACATTAAATTGTCTTTGTCTTTGAGCTGATTCACTTTATATATTCCTCTAAAACAGAGTCATAACAGGCCAATGGAAACAAAATAAAACGGAGTGTGTTATTCTGCCTTTTTTTCCTTCGGGAATAAGCTCAGATTTGAACATAGTGATGAAAGGCATTTGGCCCTTGTTGCTTCTGAGAATCAACATCAATGTGTTGATGGATTCTGCAGTATCTGATCATGGGCTGAAATCAGATGGAAAGTAGGTGACAACTAACACAAAATTCTAGGTAGGGAACAAAATTCTGGCAATGCTAATTACTAACCATCCCACTTACTTTAGTGTGTTCATTTTAATAAAATCTTTGGTAGAAGAGTACAACCCGAATGTCATTGAGCTTTCAAGTCTACATAAATAAGAAAATAAACAGCTCTATACTGTGCCCTCTACCTGGAATAGTCTTCCCCTACAGAGTTGCTCAGCTCATGTGCTTCCTTTAATCAAGTCTCCTCTCAGATGTCACCTCTTCACAGAGGAATTCTCAGACCACCCTATCCACAATTCCAGCACCCCATCCTATTGCCCCTGACTCTTCACTATGCTTCCAGTCAGAATAATCTACGATATGGTGCCATAATAACCAATCCTCACGTCTCAGTGGCTTAAAACCCACACAAAAAATTTATCGCCATGAAAAATCCACTGAGTCTGAGCAACTCTCCCAGGCACTCCTCCTTCCTAAGTCCTTATTATTAATAGAGTCAACACACTTGCCACAGCAAGTGAAAGTGGAGAGTCAAGGCCAGGAAATCAGTACTTCCACCCAAAGATGACACAGATCACTTCCACTCACACTTCCCTGGCCTAAGTCCCACTAAACTACAAGTGGACAGGGAAGTATCATCCTCCTATGTGTTCTGGTGGATATAGTGATGTCTGGCACTTCATACTTCACTTTTCTTTATAACATTTTTCACCTAACCTCGTATAAATCTATTATTTGTTATTATTTGTCTCTCCTTTCTAGAACACAAGCATTGTGAGGGCAGGGAACGTGTCTATTTGCTCGCTGTTGTACCCTTGGATCTTAGAATAGAGATTCTTCATAAATATTTGTTGAATGGACACAAAGAATGGAGAAAATGCTATGCTTTACACAAGGAATTACAAGTGCAAATGCCTGTTAATATGAGGGAAGCAATCAAGGTTAGAACTCTGGCTACTTGGAGAGCTTTTGTCACTACCAAAGCCTGCCAGCTGTTGCTTTAGACCCAGACAGCCAGATCTTCTGATTTTTCATGAGAAGTTAAAAATCTTGATTTTTAAATGAAAGTTATGACTTTTTCAGGTGGTTCAAAAGTTTTCCAAACCATAGGCAGTTTACACCCAGCAAACATGATATCAGTCTATGTCTTTTGTTTTAGGTGGAAAGTATGTGTTTTGAGATTTACAAAGGTCCAGTAAAATGGAGAGAGAAAGAGAAAAGAGAAGAAAAATGGAACCTCTACGTCCATCTCACCTACATTCTAATTTGGAGGGATCCCTGCCCCACCTCTTTGCCTCTCACCTCTACCCCTCTTTACCCAGGAATTTAGAAAAATACCTCTTTATATTTATAGAACTAGTTTCATTTATTTATTTTCAAATCCTTTGAAAAGTAAGAAAGGATCAGTCCCACCTACACTTATGCTATTGCATATCTTACATAACAGTAAATAAATAGAATCCACGGGGAAAGGTCTGCAAGGTGAAAATATTTAGAATAAAGAATTGCTGTGATTAGAATAGTTCTGGCAGTATAAAAGATCTAATATCTATTTCATATAATAGATGAGGTCCAAACCAGGAACTCCTCTCCATAACCAATAATTTGATCTGATTACATAATGAATGTTTTTTTTTCCTTTGCCCTAAAGTTGAACTTTGTCTATAAAAGGACTGCCAAATACATTTTCACTGTAAAGAAATGTTGTTTTCCAATGTATCACCCAAGAGGTTTTAGTTCAGATTAAAATGTTCAAAAATCAAATTTCTGTATTTCTTTGGATCCAGCTTGGGGTGATTTAGTAACAGTCTTCCTCCTACTCTTCTTCTCTGGAGGGAATTATTCCTGAGCATGCTCCGTCAAACTGTAAGTGTAATTGTGCATTTCAGCGGCCCCAAGCCTGTACTTGGGAGTTTTCCAGCTGTGGAATCAATGAAAACGCCCTGGACTCTCCAATCAGGGATGCAATACTGGATTCCAGGCAATCTGCTTTTCTAAGGAAGCAATTGAATTAAACAGGCTGCCCCTCCTCTCTTCCGGGGAATTCTACCGCCATGCTCCAGCCCCCGAAAAGCCTACATGCCATTCCCCTGTATGGCGCTGCCATTTCAGATCTCTGTTGGGATGTCTGTCACATACTGGCTTTCATTCTAGCATAACTGGGAAAATGAAAAATATCCAACAACTGAAAAGTGCCTAGTCCCATTCTCCAGTGGAAATCCTCACCATAAACAGACTTTCAGTGGACTTTAAACATACTTGTAATTAACCTTGCTAGGCTACCCTAGATACCTCTGGATAGCATGAGTTTGAGTATTGTCTTGAAATAAATAAGGATTCTAGGCCGGGCGCGGTGGCTCACGCCTGTAATCCTAGCTCTCTGGGAGGCCGAGGTGGGCGGATCGTTCTGAGCTTGGGAGTTCGAGACCAGCCTGAGCAAGAGCGAGACCTCATCTCTACCAAAAATAGAAAGAAATTAAT
>CAUYSK010025644.1:0-17115 GCA_963575035.1 Avahi laniger | reverse complement strand
GGCAGAAGGATTGCTTGAACCCAGGAGTCTGAGGTTGCTGTGAGCTAGGATGACACCACGGCACTCTAGCCCGGGCAACACAGTGAGACTGTCTCAGGAAAAAAAAAAAAAAAGAAAAATATAGGGAACCTATATATAAGCTGATGATGGAAACCTAGAGAAGTTAGAGTAAAAGAGAGTATGTGGGCTGAGGTCTGGTAATAGGCCCAGGCAGATATTTTTTTTTTTTTTCAGAAGAAGAGCTAGTATTTATTATATTTAACACCTCAGTACCTGTAAGAAGGGAACCATAATTAATCCATTTTGCAAATAAAGAACCTGAAGCTTGGAGAGTTAGTAACTTGTCCAAGTTCTGTGAATAAAAATCAATTTTATGCTCCTTTTAAACATACATACACTTAAATTATCTACAAATTTTAATGTTAAATTATTCTATACAATCTACACACTGCTTTAGGGTAATGTCTGAAAATATTAGTGCCTTAGTGCTTTCTATTATGAATCCTCAGATCTTTAGACTTGATTTATTAATTTTTCTCACATTATGGCATCTGTAAAGTGCAAGTTCTGTTTTACAAGCTGTGTTTTATGAACAAATGGTTTTTGCATTCTTTACATTTTTAGAGTTTGTCTCAAATCCAAATTCTCTGAACTTAAAGTTTGAGCAGGTGATGTAGGATTTCATTTCAGTACAAATTTTCCTGTGTACAACAATATCTGTGATAGAAGTAAAGGTGCTGTACCATTCCTTATAGTTGTGATATATTTTTCTCTGTATAAATACTCCAGTACACTCAAAGACTTTTATTTTCTGAAAGGTATTTTCACAGTTGTTACACTTATATCACTGTTACCCAGAATGACTCTCTGATGGCAGGTAATATGTCAGCAGGCTTTCTCCCTTTTCTTACCTTGGTAGGATTTTTCTCAGGTATCAATTCTCTAATGTACAGTAAGGAAGTGGACCAGGTAAAGGCTTTGTTGCATTCTTAACGTTTGTATGGTTTCTCTCTGGTACGAATTCCCTTATGTTTATAAATATTTGAGCGCTAGTTAATGGTTTTGCCACATTATTCACTTTCATCACGTTTCTCTTCAGTATGTATTATCTTATGTTTAGAGACTTGAGTATTGAGGAATTAAAAATGACTCAAGAAGAGTATGCTCTGCTAACAGCAATTGTTATCCTCTCTCCAGATAGACAATACATAAAGGATAGAGAGACAATAGAGAAGCTTCAGGAACCATGGCTTGATATGCTACAGAAATTGTGTAAGATTCATCAGCCTGAGACTCCTCAACATTTTGTCTGTCCACTGGGTCGCCTGACTGAACTGCGGACATTCAACCACCACCATGCTGAGATGCTGATGTCCTGGAGAGTGAACGACCACAGTTTACCCCACTTCTCTGCGAAGTCTGGGATGTACAGTGATGAGCATTGCAGGGGAAGGGGTTGGCTACTTTTTTCCCTCATGATATAAATCTGATGTATAACGTTCCTTTGTTTCATTTGTGCCTGGTTCCATCCAAGAAATCTTGATGAACATTTATGTAATAATTACGCATATAATTTCCACAATTGTAAATACATGGCTAGATAGAATCACTTTTTCTGCATTGTACTTCACAAGGCTTCAGGGAATCCTACATTCTAATTGGCAGGCCCTGTTTGCCTAATTAAATCGATTGTTATTTCAATTCTACCTGTTGAACTAGGAAAAAAAATCTCATTTTGTTCTTCCTTTTAACGTATTGGATTTATTTTATTAAAGAGTTGTATTCAATTTTGGCAATAAACCAAACATAATGGCAATAAGCTTTTCTTTGGGAGCAAAATTTGACAAATATAAAAACTCTTGTTTCTTTAAGTGCTGAAAGACATCCTGCTGAACCAGAGAGGGTAAAATTTACAGAAAGATAAACTCTCCCAACACAAATGGCACTTTTCTCATCCCAGAAAAGTCCTGGTGAATATTCTTTCATTTGTAACAACCCTCTGATGATTTCCTTTTCTTTGAAGTTCAAAGAGAATAGAGCACGGAAAACTTAATGATTTTCACATAAAATATTCCCTCAAGCAATCCCTTTTCCCATAGTTTGGATCTTGAGACAGGATTTACAATTTTAAAATATACAGATAACTACAGCGGTGGGACCTTCCCTTATGTCTCTTAAAAGTGCTCACTATTGGCTTCAGTGTACACAATTAATCATTTTTCTGTTTCGTTTTGGTTTTTGAAAACACTCCTACAGCTGGGTGCACAGCTGTTGTATACTTCTCCCAAAGCAGGAATTAGTTCATTTCCTTCCTTCATTGTTATACTGTTGCCTTCTCCGCTATCCTTTGGTGAATACAATAAAACACCTTCTATAAATAATGGGCTAATATCTCCCTTTCTCCTGAAGTCAGCCAAAGTGGAGCTTGTTTAGCAAGCAAAGAGTTTTTTGTATTAAAACAACCCTGGAATTCTAAAAATAACTAGTCAGTGGAAAAGGGAATGAGTTGGGGCTACATCAGTTGGATTCTATTTGATATGACAAAAATGTCTTGAGTCCCCACTAAGTACAAGATTCATTTGCTAAACTCCATGGGGGTTATAAAAATGATTAAGACCCAGTGACTTCCTGGAAGGAGTTACAAAGGGATGCAGACGAAAGTGCTGTGGGCTTTACTGTGAACCTGGGCAAGTCTCATGAAGAAGATGGAATTTCCTCTGGGCTTCAAAGGATAGCCCCAAATTCAATGGGTCAGAGTAAGAGGGAAAGGAGTTCAGGGCAGAGAGAGGAGGTGGTAACAAAAGGAGAAAGGTGGGGGATTGCGCAGATATGAAAAGACCAGAAGTGATCTTGGGGAAGGAGGCAGGGCGCACAGCCCCTTTCTAAGCTTAGTTCACCGCTATAAAATGAAGAGATCAGCACCTACTGCTTATAGGGGTTTAGGCAATTAATGAAGAGTAAGTGGGAAGTTGTAGACCCACCAGGGGAGGAGGATGGTGAGGAAAGGACATTTAAGAAAGAATTTCTGAATACCTGAAAGGGTAGATCTAGTTGGAGAAACCGAGTGTGGTTTGGTGTCTCCAGATCATAAGCCATCTGTGCAGAAATCGGTGGGGAATGAGCCGGAGCTGATGGGGCACTGTAGATAGAGCCCGAAGCTTAATCCTGTAGGTCTGGATTTATTCAAGTGATTAAGGCCTTGTAATAGCAAACAATAATGTTTATCACTTGGAAAGCTAATTGCAATACTGTAAGAAGTACATATTTGAGTTTTGTTCCCAGTTTCTGATACAGATCTCCTAAAACCCTTGGGACCTCCTGAGTGATAGGGGTGATAGGAATATCTTTTATTGTTTCCAGCAAGCCCCCTTCCACCTTACCTGAGTTTATGCTACTGATAATGACTCTTGGTGTGTTCCTAGATAGCTTTGGGATGGGGCCAGTTGCTGCAGGAACCAACCAGGTGTTAGAGGGTTGAAACTTTCAGTCCCAATCTCCAATGTACAAGGAGGGAAGAAGGGCAAGAAAATGACTTCGATCCTCACAGCCAATGGAACCTCCTTAAAAAACTCCTAAATGGGGCTTGGAAAACTTCTGAGCTGGTGAACACTGAGGTGTTGGAGGATGGTATGCCTGGAGAGGGCACGGAAGCTCTCCCCTCTGCCCTCCCCCATATCTTGCCTTTGCCTCTCTGCCATTTGGCTGCTCCTGAATCGTATCCTTTATAATAAACTGCTGATAGTAAACTGTTTTCCTGAGTTCTGTGAGCTGTTCTGGCAAATTATTGAAACCTGAGAAGGGGGTGTGGGAACCCCCGATTTATAGCTGGCTGGTCAGAAATACACCGGGTACTCGTGGCTGGATCTGAAGTGGGGGCAGTCTTGAGCCTCCAACCTGTGGGGTCTGCACTACCTCTGGGTACTTGGTGTCAGAATGGAATTAAATTGTAGGATGCCCAGTGGGCGTCAGAACTGTTATTAGTGTGGAGAAAGCCCACACATTTGGTATCAGAAGTGTTGTGAGTGGAAACACATGGATTTTTTTCCCAGAAAGCATTTTTGTGAGACTTTAAGAAAAATCCCCAGAGCAAGATAAGGAGTGAAAGCACAGTAAAAATTTGAAATTAGATATCATACCCATGAAGAAATATGGCAGAATCTGGCTTTATGGTCAGAAAATGCATACCATTGATACGGAGTGTCACAGAAGGAGATTTGCCATTAATGAGCTATGTGACCTTTCAAAAAAGCTTATTTAAACTTCTTTAAGCCTTTGTTTCCTTATTTGTAAAATGTGGACAACAAGCTATTCCTAACTAACAGGGTCAGTGTGAAAATTAAGCATGATGATGTTTCAAAAGCAAATTAATTAGTGGCACCAGCCAGTGCTAAGCACCCAATAAATGGTAGCTATTATTATTAATAATAATAAAATCAACTGCCTTAGCTGGTATTGTTGCTGTTTTATTTCTAAATATCTCTTTAGTTTTGATGTAATGGAGTGACAGCTGTGAATAAAACATGATTCATGGAATTTACAATGCAGTAATGGAGACAGACGAGAAATAAATACACAGAAATGAAGTACAAATTATAATAAGTTCTATGAAAGAAGCACTCTCTGATATGCACTTTAGTGGATCATTCGCCACAGTCATTAGAATGACTCCCCCCCCCCTTAATAGTTTCCCACTGGCTTCAGCAAAAACTCCTAGCTCCTTGGCAGAGCAGTTGGCCATTGAGACCCTTCCTCATCTGATCCTACTCCAGCCTGTTCCCTGCCCCGCCTATATTCTAGGCTTCCAGATAGGATGCACTTGCCAGAGCTCTGCATTCTCTTAAAACAAGTGAGAAGGGGGCAAATAGAGGGGTTTGTTCTCTCCCTTTCCCTTTCTTCCCAGGTCCCAACGGGGGGTGATTTTGTCTCACGGGGACTTTTGACAATGTCCGGAGACAGTTTAGTTGTCATGACTGCGGGGTAGGCATGCTACTGGCATCTAGTGGGTAGGGGCTAGGAATGCCGCTAAACCTCCTACAAAGCACAGAATAGTGTCCTGCAGCCATAATCTGGCCCAAAATGTCAATAGTGCTGAGGTTGAAAAGCCCTGCTCTTTCCAATCCTTAGACCCTTCAGGCTGCTATAATAAGATAACCTAAATTGAGTAGCTTATAAACTATAGGAATTTATTTCTTACAGTTTTGGAGGCTGGGAAGTCCAAGATCAAGGGACTAGCATATCTGGTGTCTGCTGAAGGCTTTCTGGTTCATAGATGGCACCTTCTGGCTGTGGCCTCACATGGCAGAAGGCATGAGCTAGCTCTCTGGGGTCTCTTTTATAAAGGCTCTAATCCCAAACATGACAGCTCTACCCTCATGGCCTAATCACCTCCCAAACTCCCCACCTCCTAATACCAACACTTTGGGGGTGAGAGTTTCAACATATAAATTTTAGGGGGACACAAGTATTCATACCATAGCCCATATTTCTTTGTTGTTGAGAATCAGAAACTGATTTCACTCATTGACTCTATAGAGTAGAATTTTACTTTTTCCCAGAGTTTTACACAATTGCAATTTATTCTTTTTTTTCATATTGTGAGAAATAATAAATTCAGTAAATTGTCACATGTTACATTTGGGCAGTAGCTGATTGTTATTTTTTGGATACTCAGAATATCTATTTCCTTTATTTCTTATAAGAGTCCTCTAATTTCCTCAGGGAAACCGCCCCTTTGCCTTCTCCTAGTTAGTCCCGCCTCCAGCCCCAGAGTTGGAAATGTGACTCGGGCATAGCTAATCAGAGCAACCCACATCGTAGATCACAGCCATTTGTTCAGGATTGGGCATGTGACTCATTTAAAGAAAATGAGAGATATTGCCTGGAGCATTTTTGGGAGGAAGGTGGTGCTGGTCATTTTACTGTGTGTGTATGTTGTATAATTGTACCAAATTCTCCATTCTCTCCCTGTAATAGAATTATATGTCCAGGCCCTTTGCGCTACAAATTTGCAGTGCCTCTCACAACAGTAGGCGTGACATACATCCCCACCCACTGATGTTGGGCTTGTCCATGTGGCTTGCTTTGGGCAATGGAATGTGGATGGAAATGAGAGTGTGTCTGTTGTTCTGAGCTAAGACCTTAAGAGACATCACATGTCTCTTCCTGCTGCTTTCGTACATCTGCCATCTGTCATGAGAAGAGCATGCTCTGGAGAGCTGCAAGCCCCAGAATGAGAGACAGAAGGAGCACACCTAAACCCAACCTACAGCTTGAAGCAGCACCCTTTTCCTCCACCGTGGACTAACTTGCAGATTCGCAAACAAGAAAAATCAATGTGTATTACTGTAAGCCACAAAAAGTTGGGAGTTGTCTGTTATAAAGTGTCATCACAGCAAAAACCTCACCAATATATCCTATTTGTGTTCAGTTCCATTCCTCCCCTTCCCTTCTCTGCTCATATTGGGAAGGACGGCTAGCCCCTAACAGGCTGCATTGCATGGGTCCTCTGTTGGCTCTGGTCAGGTTCAATCACTGAAGGACTGGTGAAAGATTGGGGGATGGGAGGAAGGGAAAATCCAGGCTCCTTCTCACTCACTCTCTCTGCCTCAGATTTCTTCTCCAATAAAGACTGCCTCTCCCACTTGGCTGCTAGTCCCACTGGGAAAAGTCTGCCATAGTGCCAATGGTCCTGACTTCTGAGCTCCTCTTTTGAACTTCCAAACCCTAGAATTGTGGTGGCTTCCTACTGTTGCTCATCTCTGGGTTGTCTCTTCTCTTGCTTATCTTCTCAGCAATTCTATCTTCCGTGAAGCAAAATCCATGTTAAATTCCCTATGCTGGAAGCACCTAGAGTGGTTTGTGTTTTCTAACTTGAAAAACTATACAGAATTACTTTTTTGGTTAGACTTGAACCTAAGAGAATGTAGAACTAGAAGTCCTGGAAATCATTTTGTAACCAAAGGGCATCTGAGAATAAAGCACCCACGAGAAGCAGAGCCAATAGAGACTGGATTCTGATGACGCTATTTGAAATCTTAGGTCAAGCTGTGCTGTAATTTAGAGAATAGAGAATTCTATCCTGGGATTTTTAATTATATGAGCGAATACATTCTCTTTTTCCTTAAGTGAACTTGAAGATTTTTTTCTCTCACATATAGCTAAATGTGATAGAAACTTGATAATACTTGGGCAATAAGCCAATTAGAGATAACATAGGCTCTGTGAGAGGCTGGTATTGCTACATTGCTAGTATTTGTGACCACGTCTTGTAGATGAAGTAGAGGAATGGGAAGTGTAGCTTGTTGCAGTCATTCTTGCTGTGCTGTCAGATTTTTATATCCCTCTCCAGATATAGATTGTATTAATTTCCTAGAGCTCCTGTAACAAATTATTACAAATTTGGCAGCTTAAACAACAAACATTTATTCTTTCACAGTTATGGAGGCCAGAAGTCCAAAATCAAAGGATTAGCTGTGCCAAACTCCCTCTGAAGTCTCTGGGAGAGTTTTTCTTTGCCTCTTTCAGTTTCTGACGGCTCCTGCCATTCCTTGGCTTATGGTGGCACAGTCCTAATCTCTGCCTCTGTCTTCACATGGTCTCTCTCTCCCTCCTTCCCTTCCTCCCTCCCTCCTTTCTGTGTGTGTGTCCTTTTCTGTCTCTTACAAAGACGCTCTCATTGGATTTGGGGCCCACCATAATTCAGTATGATATAATCTTATTTCAATCCTTACCTTAATTATACCTGCAAGACTCTATTTTGAAATAAGATCATATTCTGAGTTTTTAGATGAACTTGAATTTTGGGGGGACACTTCAACCCACTACACAGATTTAACATAACATTGTAGTATTAACCACATGGACTGAAAAAGAGTCACAGGGTTACTGAATTTAAAGGATAGCTTTATTTCTAAGGGAATTATATCCTGTAGGCCTGAAGTAAGCCTCTGCCAAAACCATAAAGCCAGGCATCAAAGGGGAGAAAGAAGTAGGTACACATTCTAAATGGGGCAGCAGGATATACATATTCAATGGGATATAGGAGAAGTTCATGAATATTCATGAAAAAACCCACATGCATGTGCAGTAGGTTTACATGTGTGTAACGTACGGAAACATATAACCCATGTTCACTTTAGGGTGGAGATTCAACACTTAAATGCATTATAATTAGGTCATAAACATAAAAAGGTGAAATATTGGGCATAAGTCCTCACACCATGCATCTTCAGGAGACTGGCCAAAACCTGTTCGCAGTCGGCAGTCATACATCAGGAAAATGTTCTTTGTAGTCCACAAGAGTTGACATGGCAGAACATAAAAAACAGGAGGAGGGTGCCAGGTGGTCAGATGAATGAAGTGAGGGATCTTCCTGCCTTTTGTTTCTCTCAAGCCAGCCTTTGATAAAGTCTAGTAATTAGCAAGGGGTTGGGAGTGAGAGTAAATGGGATGTGACCACCCTCCCATCCTGCCATGGCTGGGAGCATTAAAATTTGGTGATTTTAGAAAAGAGGGTCTGTAAGTCTGTTGAAGGGCTTCAGGACTATTGTTTTAGTCCTCAACCACAGCTGTTGTTATAAAATTTCATATCGTTGAGTTACTTTACATAATATTTGCTAACACAAATCAGTAGCATTTCTTTAAAATAGAACTTAGTATTCTTTTTAGTATAGTTGGCTCTCAATAGGTTATTTGTTGAATAAGTAGTTTAATTAATTATAAATGAATCAGTGCCCCAATTGCCCAAAGACTGCATCCAGTACGTCATGCAAGGCACCATCCATAGATTGACATCCAAAAATGTCAAAGAATTAAAAACATTTATAAAATAACAAAATGCAGAAAAAAACAACTAATAAACCAATCAAAAACAAACAAACAAACAAGAAAACTCCAACACCTACAGTATATTTTAAACAATAGAAGCATTCCTGTAGGGCTGCAAAAAAGCCAAATCTTATTTCAAGATCCAAGTGTTATATGATTATTACAGACCCTCCTGTATTCTGGAGAGCTTTTTAGTGAGATGAATGATTATTCCTAATGTAAAAACTCAAAACTTATATTTCCAAACATGGTGTTTTCTTTAAGTGAGGTATATCTTTACAACTGGAAAGTCAGAACTGGTTGACTTTGTGATCTGATGGAAGCAAACTGGTGAGTCTTGCTTTGCATGTTACAACTATGCCAATTTCAAGTAAACAGAGGACCTCTAAAACATGCCTATTAACCTAACCACCAATTAGAAAGCCTGAACATGAAAGTAGATTGCCGCTCATTAGATGGAACCCTCAATTACTAATTGCAGTGTTAAAATCAAGACAGGTAATACCGTAAGTGTGTTAAGGAGTGGGGTACTGCAAATTAAAGTAAAAGCAAGGATACATATATACACATATGTATATATAAAGACATCCTCTTTTGTACCATTTCTTCTGAGATAGTTTGGGTAATTGTCATCTTTTAATTTTTGGAATTGCCACTTGTCTAACTCTCTTCTTCAAAAATCCTTGGAAACAATTTTTTTTCTAAAACACACAAATCTGTTCATATCAGTCTCTCCTTCTAATCATCCCAGTTGCCTGCAGGAAAGAATCTAGCTTCCTCAGCACCTACCAGGCCTTTCATCTGTGCCTACTCCTCCATCTTGATCTGTCTCCTGATTGTCAAAACTTAGTCATTCAAAACTGCCATTCCCAGAATATCTCTTGTGCTCTTGAATCTCTGGAACCTTGCATTTGTTCTTCCCTCTGCCTGGAAAACACTGCTTACTCCCAATTACCCCTCCCTCCTGGCACAATATTATTCAAACTTCAAAATCCAGTCCCTTTCAAACCTGATCATCACCCTTAAAGACTGTTAGCCATTCCCTCTTTGACAGAACTCCATAGACTTCCATTTGACCTTTACCTAGCTGCTGAGCACTTTAAAGGCTTGGGACTGTTTTCTTCATTTTGGTTTCTTCAGCAAGCAACAGTAGGTCTCGTTGGGTTTGTTGAGAGAATAGAGGCATAATGCTAGGGTGAGACTGTAATTCCAGTTTAATGCCCACGCTTTACAGATGCGGAGCTGAGGCCCAGAGAGGTGACACGATTTGACAAAAGTAACAGAGCTAACAGGAGGGACAGGACCTCCACTAGAAACTATGAAACAAGCCACACTTAACACAGATCTATTTATTGTTACATTGTAACAATGACTTTGTAGTTACATTGTTACACTGTTGCCCAGTCTGTTTTATTTCAACCGTCGGAGCTAGTATGTCTCTCTTATTTGAGGTTAATAGTTTTGTTTTTTTTTTCCAGGTTCCGGTGTTTCCTGAAGAGCCAACATCCTCCTTTCGCTTCCAGTTGTGCCTTGGGGCTACACGGTTTCTCTCCATCCTTCACACCCACGCGAAGACACTCCGCCCTGAAAGATTTCTGTTTAGGACTCCATTCCTACTGGGTTAGAGTTTGTGTCTCTGGATACCGCAGAGCCACCAGGACAGCCAGTTCCCAAGTGGATCCGGGGTTGGGAGCGGCTCTGAACAGATCAAGGTAAAACCCAAGGAGACACCCTTCAACTCTACCAGGCAACGTCCCAGCAAGCAAGAAGCAACCTTCGGAGGCCAGGATGATTCACGTCTCCTGCCTGCATCGGGACAAACAGAAGGGGCTGTCGCTGAGAGGCCAGATCGGAGGACTTGTTCAGTGACTAAGCCATTTCGCTTTTGAGTTAAGAGAGGCTGGGCCACCAAGGTCCACAGACGCCGGGAGGTGCCGGCCGGCCTGAGGCGCTCCCGCTAGAGGCGTGCTCCGGGAGCCCGGGGGCGGGGCCTCAAGACCACGCCCCCACCCTCTGATTGGTCCCTTCGAAACAGGCGGCGGCGAACCGCTGCTAACCCTGAGGCCCCGGCGGCGGCGGTTGGTCAGGGGCGTGCCGGCTCGGCACAGATTGAGCCGAGATGTCGCCCCGCAGGGAGAAGTGACCCTCCAGCGCCTGGTGAGTACTTCCCTGTTTGCCTTCTCTTTCCCTCGCGAACTTTTCCTCGCCATCCCAGGGCTTCCGCGCCTCCGTCCGAGGTCTCTTGGGGCCCCCCAGCGCTCTGCAGAGTCGCAGCGGCGGTTTCGTTGGGTCCGCGGTATGGGGAGCCAAGATGCTCTGCGATTGGCTGGCTGCGGGAGTGGCGTGCTCTGATTGGTCCCTGGGGCCATCAAGGTGAAGGTATGCCTGCTTTCACCTGCCCACGCTGGTGCGCTGAGAGGGGCAACAGGTGCGCGCGGGTGGGAGCGGGGGCTGTCGGAGCAGCGGGTGCCGGCGAGCTCTGCTGGGCGGTGGGGGGCAGGTAATCGAACCACCACCACCCGCCCTGTTTCAGACTCCAAAGAGAGATCGCAGCCTGAGGCCAGTGTAGGGTTTCCATGGGTGCCCTCGTCCCCAGGCGCCTACCACTCGAAGGTCACTTGATTCTTCATCATCACCCGCGGAAAGAGTTGATGAAGTCACTGACTCTGAAAAGACACCAACGCAGACTGTCATCTTGCCCTCTAGCAGGGCTTATAGTCTCTTCCCTATTTCTCTGCAGTCCGGGCAGGGCCCAGAACGCCCAGATATGTGGAACTAGGGAACATAACTGGAGACCCTGAGGATGCTTTCCCACCCGCAGCCCTCAGTTCGGAGGACCGCACTGGCGGAGGCTAGCAAAAGCAAGGGGAGGCTTGCAAAGAAGTCAGAGGGAACATTTTGGAGGGCGTGCTTCCTTGTGGAGTCACGCCTGTTTCCTTCCTAATCTTTTCAGACCAAGGGATTCAATCTTATAAAGTTAGAGTGCTTTGTGGTACGTTATGGTAGGGTAGCTGATCCAGTCGTTAACATTGAAGAGATTTTCTTTCTTTTTTTTTCTTCTGACCCAGTCTAGGTCAGAGCCAGGGTTTTGCTTGTGTGGAGAGCATTAGAAACTACTCTCTCAGGAGATAAGCAGTTTGTGAACTGCTATCTGATCACCTCTCTTGGCACTTAAATGATTAGAAATTGGAATTCTCACCACCTCAGAGTCCCTTTGGGAGGAGATTGGAATTGTTTCAAATGACAAAGTGGAAACGGTGGTGATCTGGTGTAGATCCGGATAGGTATTGTTGGTCTGACTCACTTGTTTCAAAAACTCAACAACCAACCAACTGTCACTGAACAGTAGATGTCTGCTATTTTGGCATTATTGAATTAAAAGGAGTATTTCCTTTTAGTGTGGCAGAGTTGCTAAGCATGTGGGCTCTCAAATCAGATTTTACTGGGCGTGGGACCTTAGGGAAGTTATTTAATCTTTCTAAGCCTAAATTTCCTAATCTGTAAAAGAAGGTTAATAATAGTTCCTACTTTATTAACGTGAGGGTTATTGTGAGGTTTAAATGAAATAATCCATATAACTTATTTAGCACAGTGTCTGGCACATAGTTATTATTATTTCTATACTGTTTAACTTGAATTAAAAGTTTTGAGCTATCCCTAAAGAGTGGGGAGAGGCAGAAGATGAAGGCAATGATAGTTATCATTCACTGATTAAATTATACATGTAAAGCACTTAAATCAGTATCTGGCACTTAGTAAACACTTGTGTTATTATTTATCAAACACATTATTACCCAGAAAGTGCCAGGTACTGTGTTCTGGGTGTGTTCTTTGTTTATATTATTGTTATATCTCTTAGTAATCCTGCAACGTAGTCGATGTTATCTGCATTTTTATAGGTGAGGAAACTGAAGCTCCAAGAAGGGAGATAGCTTACTAGGGTCCACCTGGAATTCCATCCAGGCCCTTTCCATATCACGCTACCTTTGAATTATATTCCTAACATTAAGCAACTTTCCTGCATTGGGTAGTTTGTATGACCCAGATTCATTTCTGCTGTGGGTATGTGTTTATTTAGAATGTTGTAAGAATTACAAAATAATGAGAACAATACTTGTGATGGTAAATCAAAGTGTGTAATAAAAGAACACTGTCAACAATATACATACTAATTTACATTTGATAAATATAAGTGATAGTTGGAGAATTATTTCAGAAATAATGTTTCCTAATTTATAATTTCCCATTTAGTTTTTGTTTATTCACTATGTTTTTAGTAAGTTACTCTTCTATTTTTTTTCTATAATATCTCAATTTAAGTTTGGAGGTAATGGGAAAAGGTTCAGTTACTTTGATAATTTTTTTCAAGTCAACTGTTGTTGATGAGGAAAGTAAGAGATTAAACTTAACATGTATTAGTATGTTTTACTTTCATATTTAATGTGTGTGTATTTTACTTTCTTCTTATTACTTGTAGCTTTCCTTACTTTAATATTAGATATACCTTTACATACCTAATGAGCTACATGATGGACATAGAATTTGAGAGAATAGAAAATTGGAGTCTGTCAGTCAGTTTATCTCAAGTTGAGTTTCTTTTTTTAACTGAGATTTAATTGTCATAGAAAAATGTCTCAAAAGTAATGTTTACAAGATATACACTATAATTATTATTGTATTTCTTTAGTGTTTCTCTTCTTAAAAACTCAAAAAGTTTCCTCATTTTATTACATTGTTACAGAGAAGGATGTTTGGTTAACGGAAAGTTACTATGTATTTCATAAATATGTTACGAATTTCCAAACAACTAGAACGTAATGATATATAGCAGATTACTAAATGTAATTTCACTTTTGCCTATGAAAGCGTCATAAGAATTTGCAGTATTATGACCGTCAATCATATGCTAGGTATTGCTGGAGTGCTGACTCATGGAGACTCCTGCTTACTCTCACACACCATAAGCTTTTCTGTAAGAAAGTATAACATTAGCTATGGTGAAGGGCTTACTGTATATAGAGTGTTGGTGGTTGAGAAAAACGTTTAACTGGGTTCAGAATTTTTTCTTTTTTGTATGCACACATAATTTAGAAAAACCCTGTGACCCCAGTAACGTTATATATACTGTTCTACAGGTTATTTTGTTCACATAACATATAAAAAATATCTTTTCATATCAGTGGATATAGCTCTATATTATTCTTCAGGTACCTAAATGAATCCACTGTATGAATGTTGCATAAGTTATTTAAGTACTTTCCTGTTAATGGACACTTAGTGTTCTTATTGATTTTTATATTGATGTTCATGTAGGTCTATGTTTTTCATACAGTCTTTTATCATAGGTAAAGGCAAACTGATTTCAAGTTCATTAAGAATTTTTTTGTATCCCACAAAGTTTTATGACAAACCAAAAATTATATCTGATATAAAATTAAGTTATTCAGGTTGAATCTCTACCAGACATTTCAAGAGGAAAATTTTAAATAAAAATTTCTCAAATGAGCAGTCTCTATATTTCATAAATACTGTCATGTTTTATTAAACTGTAAAAATCTTGTTTCTTTCTCTTAGAAATCTTCATCTGCTATGGAAGCTGCCTTTTCCTGAAATAAATATATATATATACCATCATTATCATTTCATATCCCATTTAGTGATATATACAAACATTTATTGTATTTGGGAGTAATTCCATTACTAATTTTAGCACAGATTTCTACAGTGACATTGAAGAAATGAAGACTATTACATCTTTAAGGAGCTTATAAAAAAAGTATAGAGTACAGTAAAATAGAAACATGTAATATTGCTATGTACCCTAAATTGGGGAGGTAGTTCAGGGGAGACTTTTGGAGAGTTGAGTCTGAAGGACAGCTGAGTCTGGAAAAGAGGACGAAGAAGAGTGTTCCATGTAGACAGAGCAGCATGTACAAAGACCTGGAAGAGAGAGAGCATGGTGCTTGAAGGGTTAATAAAGGCTCAATATGGCTGGAGTGTAAGAGTCGGGAGTCTGGGCTGGGTGGGATCCTATAAGCCTTTGTGAGCTTTGTTAAGGAGTTTGGACTTTATCCTGAAGGCACTGGAGAGCCATAAAGAGCTTTAAGTAGAGTAGTATTAATACTAAAATGTCCTTGGATGGACGTTTGTGAATGATCACCCAGGCAGCAGTACATGAAGAACAGAGCGGAGGCTTGCAATGCTGGACAAAGGGTGACTCTCAGAAAACCTGGAGAAAGGTGATGGTGGCTTGAATTAGGAGTGGCCATAGGTATTGAAGAAAAAGTTTGGAGATAAAAGCAACAAGACACGGTCATTGATTGTTTTGGCTGAGGAAAGGTATGGAGTGGTGGGGGGTAGAGGAGTGAGAGAGGAAGGAATCAAGGATGTCCTGGTAACTTAGTGATTGCTGGTGCTATTCCCTAAGGGAGTATACACAGGAAGCCTCTATAAAGATATACGTAAATGGATGGTTGCTAGATACGCAAAGGTAGGACCATTTGATGATGATGAGGTTGATGATGACAGTAAATACACAGCACTCTCAGTGGATTTTATCTATCGGTTTTGCATCTTATTTTTTTAAGCATATTATGTATAGCTTGCGCTCTTTCCTCATTGCTTCAACATGTTGGGCTTACTACATCTCCTAATCATACTTTGGATACATATTACTTTCTCTAGATAAAATGTCCTGACCTCTTGGCAAATCTTCCTTTCTTCACTTAAGACGTATATTAGTTTCTTATTACTACTATAACAAATTACCACAAATTTAGTGGCTTAAAACATCACAAATTTATTATCTTACAGTTCAGGAGTCAGAAGTCAGAGTCATACTGTGCTAAAAAAGATATCAGTAGGGTTGCGTTCCTTCTGGAGCCTCCAGGAGAGTCTGTTTCTTTGCAGGCACCTGCGTTCCTTGGCTCCTTCCTCTGTCTTCACAGCCAGCAGCATAGCACCTCCAACCTCTCTGATTCTTCCACATGACATCTCCTTCTGTCTCCGCTTCTGTCTTTACTTCGCCTTCTATGACTCTTCATCATTCTGCATCCTTCTTATGATGGGAGATCATCCTAGACCTGCCAGGATGATCTCCCATCTCAAGTTCATTAATTTAATCCATCTGCAAGGTCTCCTTTTACCTTTCAAGGTCACATATTCACAGGTTCTGAGGGTTAGGGTGTAGACAATTTTGGGGGCCACTGTTCTGTCTCCCACAGATGGAGTTTATTTAAGATGTACTTGTCCACTGGGGCAGTTGTATGAATTCCTGAACAATGCACTGGTCAGCATTGGCGTAGCTGTCCTGTCCTGTTCACCCGGACGCTCTGCCTACACGCTGGCCTTAGTCATTTTTTTCTTAGCATAGCAGGCAGCTCACTTGACCTGCTGGTACCTTGACTGTAATCACTGTACATATTCTACCTTGAACGTGTTGGGGTGAGAGGCAAAATCATGATTCAATTCAGGTCACATAATAAAGAATATTAAAAAAATCCCCGATGAGACACCTGCCTACCATGTGGCTGCTTCTAAGCTTTGCTGCCACATTTCTTCTATGGCAGAAACATTGTGGGGAAGGGAGCCAGCCATTTTTTCTTAGGAACTTTCACGTCTCTCCCACCCAAACTGATTCCTGAACTTCAGGCTTGAATACTTCTAGCAACGCTATTTCCAGCAACAGTTCAGGAACTTGTACTTGGCCAAGCAGTGTACAGTGGAGACACTGTCAGATCATCTGTCGCTAACTACTGCAGCGGACCCTTCCCCCTCCACGCTACTCTCCCTCTCGTTTTTTGCTCCCACCTCTTCCGCCCCTCCCTGTTTTCCCTTCTCTCATTGTTTCCCCTCATCCTTTTCCCTAGGTCACCATCTACCTTCCTTTTTGTTTCCCCCTTTTTCTCTGTTAAACCCATCACTGTTTCACTCCCATGTTTCTCTCTCCTCTTCAGAGAGCTCTTTTAACACTGTGAATTAGGTCGTGTCACCACTCCTTTGGTTAAAACTCATTAGTGGCTTCCACTGCATTTAGAATAAAATCTGATTTCCTCAACATGACCTTATGTGATGGGGCTACTGTCTAACTCTTCGACCCTATCCTAAGCCACACCTTCTCCATGCTTCAGCCAGACTGGCTTCCTTCAGTTCTTTTTTTTTTTTTTTTTTTTTATTTCAGCATAATATGAGGGTACAGATGTTTAGGTTACGTGTGTTGCCCTTGCCCCCCCTCCCCCCCTCAGTCCAGGTTTCAAATATGTCCATCCCATTGCGTGGTGCACATTGCAC
>CAUYSK010025643.1:0-10553 GCA_963575035.1 Avahi laniger | reverse complement strand
GACTTCAAGTACTCCTCCCACGGCAGGCTCCCCGGAGTGCTAGGACTGCAGGTATGAGCCACCTGACCCAGCCTAAGGCCTTTTCTCGACTAATTGCCTTCGAAACTTTTTTTTCTTCAGGCAATCATTTTCTTTTCTTTTTTTTTTTTTTCTATGGCCCTACTTTGTGGGCATCTCTGAATCTCTGTATCTATTCTGCGAAATTCAATATCAGGGGCCACTGCCAACATTGGGAGATACATTTTATTTATTTTTATTTTTTTATTTTTTTTTCAGAGACAGAGTCTCACTCTCTTGCCTGGGCTAGAGTGTCGTGGCGTCAGCCAAGCTCACAGCAACCTCAAATTCCTAGGCTTAAGCAATCCTTCTGCCTCAGCCTCCCAAGTAGCTGGGACTACAGGCATGCGCCACCATGCCCAGCTAATTTTTTCTATATATATTTTTAGTTGTCCAGATAATTTCTTTCTATTTTTAGTAGAGATAGGATCTCGCTCTTCTTCAGGCTGGTCTCGAACTCCTGACCTCGAGCGTTCCTCCCGCCTCGACCTGCCAGAGTGCTAGGATTATAGGCGTGAGCCAGCAAGCCTGGTCTTATTTTTTTAATTTTTTAATTTCGAATATTATGGGGGTACAAACATCTTGGTTACATATATTGCCTTTGCACCACCCAAGCCAGAGCTACAGGTGTGCCCGTCCCCCAGACAGGCAATCATTTTCTGTAAGGGAACTGAAGAACAATGTCCCCCACTCTTTTAAAAGACAACTTTTTTATCTGTAAGAGGAGGATATTTTAGATAAAATGGAAGATTGTTTTGGCTCTAAAAACTCACAGGTCCAAAGCTGCAGCATTTCTGATGTGACAGCGTATGGGTAAGTACACGGTGTGGTAGAAAGAGCGTCTTCACTTCAGCAGGGAACCGTTACATGGCTGGAACCCAGCGACCTGAGGAGCCTCGAGGCAAGGTCGTCCTGTGCACACTGAAGAGCTCGAACTCCAGCTCCTACCTGGTGGGCAACATGTTCTACGGAAAAGGACAAAATGGGGAAAGGATTTAAATAGGGAGCCACATGTTTCAGAGCTTACTTAGTCCATCTTGTGCTGCTATAACAAAATATCTTAGACTGGGTGATTTATAACAAACGAAAATTTATTGGTCCGTGATTCTGGACTCTGGGAAGTCCAGCACTGAGGGGTCGGCACCTGGTGAGGGCCTTCTTGCTGCATTACCGCACGGAGGAAGGGCGAAGAGAGGGCAGGAGTTTGTGCAGCCTCAAGCCTTTTTATAATTGGTGTTAATCCATTCATGAGGGTGGGGCCCTCGTGACCTAAACACCTCCTATTAGGCCCCATCTCCCAACATTGTTGCATTGGGGGTTAAGTTTCCAACTGGGGGACACATTCAAACCACAGCAGAAGTGTTTATCCATTTTTGGCTAATGGCTTCAGGAAAGAATCATGTTCAGAAATAGAACAAATTATAAAAGGAAAACTTTTTAAATATACCACTTACTAGGTTACAGGAGTTAATTCCTCATGCTGTTTTAAAATATCTCTTAGATTTACATAGAAATAGAAACAGAGATATATAGAAGACCACAATGGCAATGGTCATTATTTTTGGGTAGTGGGATCGCTGTCTGTTTGTTTTTGTCTGGCTATAGTTTTTTATTTTTTCAAAACATATAATATTAGCTTCCAGGACAGTGGCTCTCAGTCCTGGCTGCACCCTATAATCACCTCAGAAGCTTTCTTAAAAATGTCCAAGCCCCAGCCTCAGGGATTCTGGTTAGTCTGTGGTAGGATCCAGGTGTTAATAGGTTTTTAAGCCCCTCTACTAAGCAGGCTTCTCTTTTCCTCCCCACCCCACCCCCTTTATCCTAGGAAGGAAGATTGCTCAGATTATAGAAATGGTGACAAGCGAGCTTAAATGGGCCAATGAGGAGTAACATGCTTCCTACTCTTTCCCCTCTGGCTGGCACGATGGGCTTTTGTCCCACTGAAGTGCAAGTCCCAGACTTGTGTTTGTGCAAAGGTGCAAGTCAAATGAGGCAAGTCTTCAGTTTGCCTTGGTCCTCTGCCAGAGTCACAGCCTGAGGGAGGCAGAGCCCTTGAAAGGGTCTAGCCCGGCTTCCTGCTGTCTACATGCATGTTTGTAGCTAAAACCCCACTTAAAGAAAAGGCATTTCTTTGTGACTTGATATGCCCTTTATTCCCTGGGATTAAATCTCTCTTAGTAACCCAGGGGGAAATGAGGTAGATGGGTCAAAACAAAGGATTCAGAAATTTGTGTCCTTTCATCAAATACCATCTCTTATCAACCCAGTGAAACTTTGACTTTGCACAAACATGTACTGCTTATGTAATAAACAATAATTTTAAGGTAAAAGAAACTTACTGCTTATTGGGGAATGAGTAATACTGCTCATTTCAGTTGCCCAGCAAGTTATCCAGGGGAAATCTGCCATGCCCTGACTATTGCTGGTCCCGTGGTCCACTCGGCAGTTTTTCTACTGGATAGGTTTAGTAAAGATGGTATCTGAAAGAAAATGATGAGGGGACTAAAAAGAAGTTGTAGCGTTGTTGGTAGAATCTGTCCTAATAGACCAATGAACATAAAGGATGGGATCAAAGGAGGGCAAGAAGATGTGCGTCAGTCAGGAGATGGTTAAAACATGGAGGCAGAAGCCCTCCCTTAGGGTAAATACTACAAAAAAGAAAACCCAGGTTTTGAGCTGGCAAATAATCTTCCCCGAAGTAGTGACTCCATGGAAGGCAGATCCTGTTGTTTAAACTCTGAGCCAAAAATGGCCTACTGCCCTTTTGATATTAAAGGCCCAAATATTATAATAAAATCTAAAGAGTTATCTGAGGTGCTTGTTTACCTAGGATTCTGAGTCACCAGAAATTGCTTTAAATAAGTAGACCATCAGCCTGGAGTTGGAAATTTTCATGTATTCCAAGTGGCCAGTGAGGATTTCTGATCTGTATACATATATATAGGGTATCTATGACTCTTCTTTCTGTCTCTTACAGTCTTTAGGCTAACAGATTTCTCTCTACATAATTTCTCAGATATCAGTTAAATTTGTCTTAATGTTCAATATTAATAGTGGAAATAATATTACCATTTGTTAGACATCAGCATGCAGCAGGCACTCTCTTAAGTACTTTGCAGTTATTACTTAATCTACTTGTACAACAGTTTGTGAAGTGGTGTTATCTTCATTCTGAAGATGAAACTCAGGGAGGCTAAATAATTTGCCTAAGGTCAAAAGCTAGTAACATAATCAGACCTATGAACCTCTAGTAAATAAATCTTACTTTTAATCTTACTTATTAATTGCAGTAGCTGAAGCATTTTCTTTGAATTAAATTAATGACTACAATCTTCTCCCTCATATCTGTTGAAAAACTGGAAAGTAACTCAAAGATTTCTCAACAAATCAAAAGCTTATAGAATAGTGGCAAAGTCATTTTATCAAACAGAAAATTAAGAATCAAAGAGAAAAAAAGTTTCCCCAACATCACACAGATTATGTGTGTTGGTTAATATGCAAATTTTAATTTTTCCAACAGCCCTATGAGATAAACACTAATATCCAAATTTTAAAGGTTTCAGAAAAGTTGGATAAACTTTTCCAAGGTCACAGAGCTATTAAGTGTGGGGATTTTAATTCTAGTCTATGATTATCTGACTCAAATATATGAATTACTAACTGCTGTTTTATCATATCTTCCAAGTAGTTATGGACAGAACATGTAATAGAATTAAGGGAAAAATAATTTGAATACAAAATCAGGGTTTCATATATATAAAGGATGAAACACAGGGAACAATGTTTCTCTTCTCTACACACAGCCTGGCAAGGTAGCCTTGTGTGCTTGCTAGGGAATCAGATCGTGCTGGGGTCCCCCAAAGGCAATCGCTTTGCAAGATGTCCCTGAGATGAGATGAATTAGATCGGTGGGGAAGAAACTCAGTGCTCCAGATATTTCATCATTTGCTTCCTAAAGCTAAGATCCAAAGTTTAAAGCAGTAAACACATTAAAATGAGCAGGCAGAAACTTCAAGCCTTGAAGTATCTACAACCTTTCCCTCTCCACCTGCATCTAGAAGTGAAGGGGTCCAAGAGAGAAAAAGGATATTGCTGCTGCTTTTGTTGTTATTTGATGTTGTTATTATTGTTTGGTTGTTCTTCTATTATTTTTAAAACTCTATATGGTAAGTCCTCACTTTAACGTCATTGATAGATTCTTAGAAACTGTGACTTTAAGCGAAACAACATGTAACAAAATCAATTTTCCCACAGGCTAATTGATATAAACAAGAGTTAAGTCCCTATGGCATATTTTTGGTCACAAAAACATCACCACCCTTCTAAATAAAAACCCAAAATATTTCTAATATTAAACATTGAAATAAACGGGAGCTATATATATATATTTAAGAAAGAAATAAAAACAAGCAAGATAACAATTTACCCAACTTTTGGTGAATCAGTGAGTGACTGTGATCACAGTCGTGGTGGGTTAAATCAAGAAATAAATGCTTGCAGAGTGAACATTGTCAGGAACACCTCCACCCACATGTAGTTCAAAAACCAACAATCACAAATAGAGTGGGCTCACTGAGCACTTTCGTACTGCATCATTTATTGTCATGCACCTGTATGATTATTGTAGACTTTATGCATTTTTATTTGGCAATAATTTATAACCACTTATTCACTCATTTTCTAATCAATTTAATCAAATTCAGGATGATGGTGAATGGCTGGAGACTATCCCTGCAGCTCAGGGCACCAGGCAGGAAGCAGCCCTGGCCAGGATGCCATCCCCAGGATGCACTCACACACACCCACGTTCACACTGGGGCCATGTAGCCACACCAGCTAACCTAATGAGCACAGCTTTGGGATGTGGAAGGACAGCAGAGGACCTGGAGAAAACCCATGCAGACCCGAAAAGAATGTGCAGACTCCACACAGTGGCTCAGCACAATTTGACTTTTTTTCTCATCAACATTATAACAATACAAATTTGAACTAAACAAAGTTATTTGAGGACCCGCTGTATGTGATAAGTGCTGATTAACTATAGACAAAACGTAAAACATATTCTTCACCAATTTTATTTTTAAAATATAGCTCCCATCCCAAATGAGGTTTTACTACAATTCTTTAAAGATTATTTTTTGGTTCCATATGATGTTTAGGATTATTTTTTCTAGATCTGTGAAAAATTACATTGGTATTTTTAATGGGAATTGTATTGAATCTGTAAATCACTTTGGGCAGTATGGACATTTTAACAATGTTGATTCTTCCAATCCATGAGCAAGGGATGTTTTTCCATTTGTTTGTGTCATCTACAATTTCTTTCATCAGTGTTTTGTAGTTCTCCTTGTAGAAATCTTTCACATCTTTGGTTAAGTGTATTCCTAGGTATTTTATTAATTTCTTGCAGCAAGAGCCAAAGCAAACCTAAGCAAAAAGAACAAATCTGGAGACATCACATTACCTGGCTTCAAATTATACTACAAGGCAACAGTAACCAAAACAGTATGATACTGATATAAAGGTAGATACATAGACCAATGGAACAGAATAGAAAACCCAGAAATAAAACCGTATAGCTATGACCAACTGATTTTGAACAAGGCAGAAAAAACCATACACTGGGGAAAGGACACACTATTCAATAAATGGATCTGGAAAAACTGGATAGCCACATGCAGAAGAATGAAACTGGATCCCTATCTCTCACCATACATAAAAATTAACTCAAAATGGATTAAAAATTTAAGCATAAGACCAGAAATAAGTAAAATTCTAGAAGAAAACATAGGATAAACTCTTCTAAACATTGGCCTAGGCAAAGAATTTATGAGTAAGACCCCCGAAGCAAATATAGTAACTGAAAAAATGGGACTTAACTAAACTAAAAAGTTTCTTCACAGCAAAGGAAATAATCATCAAAGTAAATAGACAACCTACATAATGGGAGAAAATATTCATAAAACTATGCATCTGGCAAAGGGCTAATATCTAGAATCTATAAAGAATTCAAATAAATCAGCAAGGGAAAAACAAATAACCCCATCAAAAAGTGAGCAAAAAAACATGAACATATTTTTCTCAAAAGAATATAGACAAATGGCCAAGAAACATATGAAACAATGCTAATTATCAGGGAAATGCAAATTAAAACCACAATGAGATACCACCTCACCCCCGTCAAAATGACCATTACTAAAAAGTCAAAAAGTAATAAATGGCGGCACAGATACAGTGAAAAGAGAATGCTTATACACTGTTAGTAGGAATGTAAACTAGTACAACCACTATGGAAAACGTATGAAAATGAATGCACACACACCATGGAGTACTACTCAGCCATAAAAAGGAAGAAATAAAGTTTTTTGCAGCAACTTGGATGAAACTGGAGACCATCATCCTAAGTGAAGTATCTCAGGAATGGAAAGACAAATACCACAAAAAGGAATATATGTAGTCATAAAGTGGTGTAAGGGACATTGGAAACTAAGGGAGAGTTTGAAAGGGAGGTACAATGTACGCTATTCTAGTAACGGGTACACTGAAAGCCTTGACTTCAGCATGATACAGTCATTCACATAAGAAAAAACACTTGTACTGCTTAAAATTATTGAAATTTTAAAAATTTTATATTAAAAAAACTTATCATACAAAAGAAGATAAAATTGAATGCACTTAAGAAACATATTTCAAAAGAAACAGACCCCCTAAATGTCTGAATTCCAAAAATGAAAAATTTGGATGTGAATTCAAAGGAGGTTTACCATATTGAGAGAAAATAGCTCTTCGGTAATTCAGGGGAGCCCTGAAAACCTGCTTCCGTGGGTTTCTCTTTCTTTTGACATTAGCTTAAATAAGGAGTTGATGAAATTCTTTGACTTAGGAAATTGAAGAAAAGAAATTCAAACTCAATAGCTCTGGTCTTTTCCTTCCAAACTAAATTGACTGCTTTTTTGTATGCAATGAATTTCTTTTAAAAACTATGATTGTATATAATAAAAACAAAGACATTAGGCAGATCTCCGTTTTCCATGCTCAGTTGCTGATTTTTTATATCTATTCATTCTCAGTCAGTGCTCTTAATTTAGCCATTACACCCAACTTCACTATCTCGCAAATTCTCCAAGATGTAAGAGTAGAAAAACAGTAAAACTTGCCCCTGATTCAAAGTCCTCTTTGAAATGTGATATTAAGAATACTAAATCATTTGGTAAGTAGAAATGAACTATAATAGATTTTCATTACCTTCCAGATATGCACCTCCTAAAAATAAAAGTATAGCTAACTTGACTCTTGAGTTAAACACATTACAAGCAACCTGTTTCAATTCCCCACTACCCAATCTCACAGCTAAATCAATATATCTTTACTTTAATACTAAATACAGAAAAGGAAAAGATGGAGCTATTTATTTGGGTGTTTGGACAAAGGGACAAAAAAGAAATTGCTCCTACTGTAATCTCCTAATACTCAAATAAAAGAGTATCATGACCTGAGACAACTCCTCAGTATGGATACAGATGAAAACAGGAAGTTGTTGTTGTTTTCTCTTCTTGAGTTGGTGGCTGGGGCTGGGGTTGGTGACTGGCCTTGCTTTCAGTGTCTAATTAGATCTCAAACAGAATACAAGCTGGTCAGGTGTGCAAGAAAGAAGCCCCACCTCCCAGTCTCCTCTGTAAACCTCGGTGCTTCCTCCTGCCTGGCCGCCCTGCCACACCCTCAGCCCCCTGTCCATCAGCGCAAGAATAGCTCTCCACAGTCTTTGTCCTCTAAGGCAGAAAACCTTCCTGTATACCTGGGAAGAAAAGATTTGGCAACAGCGCAAAGCAAAATATTTCTATAGCCAGTAGAGAATTATCTGTAATCTACTGTACCTTTTTTTTTTTAATTTCAGATTATTATGGGGGTACAAACATTTTGGTTACATATAATGCCTTTGCCTTGCCCAAGCCAGGGCTACAAGTTTGCCCTTCCCCCATACAGTGCACTCTGCATCCATTAGTTGTGAGTTTACCCACCCCCGCCCACCCCCACCTGACCGGCGCCCAATGAATATTACTTTCACGTGAGCAACCTTAGTGTTGATCAGTTACTACCAATTTGACAGCGAGTACATGCAGTGCTTGTTGTTCCATTCTTGTGACACTTCACTTCAAAGGATGGGCTCAAGATCTATCCAGGATAATATAAAAGGTGCTGGTTCACCTTTGTTTTTTGTAGTTGAGTAGTATTCCATGGTATACATACACCACATTTTATTAATCCACTCACGTATTGATGGGTACTTGGGTTGTTTCCACATCTTTTCAGTTGTGAATTGTGCTGCTATAAACATTCGAGTTCAGATGTCTTTAAAAAGCTTCTGCACAGCCAAGGAAATTATCATTACAGCGAACAGACAACCTAGAGAATGGGAGAAAATATTTGCATGCCATACAGCCGATAAAGGGCTGATAACAAGAATCTACATAGAACTTAAGAAAATTAACAAGAAAAAAATCAAACAACCCCATCAAAAAGTGGACAAAGGACATGAACCAAAACTTTTCAAAAGAAAACAATATTGGCCAGCAAACATATAAAAAAGTGCTCAACATCTCTAATTATTAGGGAAATGCAAATCAAAACCATAATGAGATATCACCTAACTCCAGTGAGAATGGCCTTTATCAAATAGTCACAAAACAACAAATGCTGGTGTGGATGTGGAAAGATAGGAACACTCTTACACTGCTGATGGGATTGCAAACTAGTACAACCCCCGGTGGGAAGTAATATGGAGATACCTCAAAGAGCTAAAAATAGAAATCCCATTTGATCCAGCAATAGCACTACTAGACATCTACCCAAAGGAAAAAAGTACAATTCACAATTACTGTACCTTTTGAACCAAAGCACATGTGCTTAATAAGCCCTCGGCTTCTCTTTTTCATTGTGGGGAATAAATTATGACAAGACTTTAGAACAGAAAATCTCCAAACACGGTCTCACATTTGCTGCATCTTTTTCTTCCCAGCTCCCAAACTTAGATAATCATTCACAAAATGTTTACATCTATTTATCTATAATTTTTGCAAAATACATAATGATCCCTTTTAGTCATTTTATTAATCAATTTACAATTCAAGACACAGCTTCAGTGTGTCCAATGTATTTTGTATTTATAACACTGTATGAAGTGGCTTCTAGGTTTTGTTTGCCTCCAAGACCAGGTATTGGCAAGCACTATGTTTATTTCTTATTGCTATGACCACACTAACATAAGCAATGAAATATAATAACCAGAATGCTTTCTACTATCCCCAAAAGGAGAGGAAAAGGTCAAGGTTTTCAGTACTATAATAAGAAGACTAAACTAGCAAAAATATATGTAAGGGATATTTCTTGAATTTACCTCTGAGTTTATAGCAAAGGTAAATAAATCGTACAAAGTTGAGACTACCACTGTCCACAGTAGTTGGCAATTAAAAGTAAGGAAGAGTTGAGGTGGGACACAAATTTCATAATAAAATGTGTTAAGGGAATGTGGGTGGGTGGGGAATTCTTGAGAGATGCCATTTGTCACTGTGTTGGCACAGGGGCAGAAAATCAAAACTTGATAATTTTCAAATCACACTAGGGGGTGAGCAGTTTCTCAGTTTTATGAGTGTGAGCATACCTTTTTCTACTCTTGTTACTGTAACTGAACCTGAAGGCCACATTCTTCTCACTGCTGCTTCTTGGGAAAAGTATTGCTAACTAGTTTTTCCATTCACAAACTTGACATGTTAAAACAATGCATGTTGAAAGAACTGCAAAAAATCAAGACCAGCATTGTTCCTGGTTCACTCTGCATTTCCCCCCTCTTCTTATCTCTTCCCTGAGTCATTTATTTCTCCTTTTCCTTCCATTGCCATGTTCTAATCAATCATGAAGAAACAACACATTTTATTCCTTCATTTGTTTCTCTGCACTACTCCTATTTCTGAAAATTAAATAATTCAGTGAAAGAAAAAAAAATCACAACACAAGCAAAGCAAATACCCAAACAAGTAAAATAAGTAGTAACTAAAACCATACAGTTGGTTTTAGTAATTTTCTTTTGCTACCTAATCCTGAAAGGAAAATAAATTCACCTTTATGCATCTCATTTGTGCATTTATAAAATAGCTTGTAGTATTTGTGTGAGTTTCTGTCTTTAAAAGACAACAAACAGAATCATGAATCTGGTGCTTGTCATATACAATGTGAATAACTGTGCTTGAATCTCAGAAACATCCCATGGGGCAGGTGTTCTCCTTCT
Organism: Avahi laniger; assembly: GCA_963575035.1. Lineage (NCBI taxonomy): Eukaryota > Metazoa > Chordata > Mammalia > Primates > Indriidae > Avahi > Avahi laniger. The sequence goes on along the minus strand of CAUYSK010025643.1, from coordinate 214 downwards.
CCCATTGAAGAGATGTGTAGACTGAGGCTACAGAGACCATGGTTCTGCCAGGACCACATGGTTAAGAAGCGCTGGCCAGTGCTAGGACCCTCTTCTTCTGATTCTATATCCCTGGTTCTCTTTACGATTCTACACTGCTTCTAAGGAGTGGCTATTAATCACCAAGTTTTCTCATGTTACTGAGGGGTCACTGTCTACTTTTTAACCCCCTAAG